>OX030953.1:17422676-17583921 GCA_943735915.1 Pherbina coryleti | reverse complement strand
GGATTAAAAATTTCATAATTTTGAAATTCTGACAACGGATTCGGATTCAGCGACCCATTTTTACCTAGTGTTCGCCCCAGCATCGAATTCGTAAAAATGAAAAAAAAATAGGTGGCAACCCTATCAGCCATCTTGAATTTTAAAATTCTGACTTCAGATTCGAAATCAGCGACCCCCTAAAACTGTAGAATAGTGATTAAAAGTTTTAAAAAAGCATATTTTTAGGTGGCAACCCTATAGGATTAAAAATTTCATAATTTTGAAATTCTGACAACGGATTCGGATTCAGCGACCCATTTTTACCTAGTGTTCGCCCCAGCATCGAATTCGTAAAAATGAAAAAAAAATAGGTGGCAACCCTATCAGCCATCTTGAATTTTAAAATTCTGACTTCAGATTCGAAATCAGCGACCCCCTAAAACTGTAGAATAGTGATTAAAAGTTTTAAAAAAGCATATTTTTAGGTGGCAACCCTATAGGATTAAAAATTTCATAATTTTGAAATTCTGACAACGGATTCGGATTCAGCGACCCATTTTTACCTAGTGTTCGCCCCAGCATCGAATTCGTAAAAATGAAAAAAAAATAGGTGGCAACCCTATCAGCCATCTTGAATTTTAAAATTCTGACTTCAGATTCGAAATCAGCGACCCCCTAAAACTGTAGAATAGTGATTAAAAGTTTTAAAAAAGCATATTTTTAGGTGGCAACCCTATAGGATTAAAAATTTCATAATTTTGAAATTCTGACAACGGATTCGGATTCAGCGACCCATTTTTACCTAGTGTTCGCCCCAGCATCGAATTCGTAAAAATGAAAAAAAAATAGGTGGCAACCCTATCAGCCATCTTGAATTTTAAAATTCTGACTTCAGATTCGAAATCAGCGACCCCCTAAAACTGTAGAATAGTGATTAAAAGTTTTAAAAAAGCATATTTTTAGGTGGCAACCCTATAGGATTAAAAATTTCATAATTTTGAAATTCTGACAACGGATTCGGATTCAGCGACCCATTTTTACCTAGTGTTCGCCCCAGCATCGAATTCGTAAAAATGAAAAAAAAATAGGTGGCAACCCTATCAGCCATCTTGAATTTTAAAATTCTGACTTCAGATTCGAAATCAGCGACCCCCTAAAACTGTAGAATAGTGATTAAAAGTTTTAAAAAAGCATATTTTTAGGTGGCAACCCTATAGGATTAAAAATTTCATAATTTTGAAATTCTGACAACGGATTCGGATTCAGCGACCCATTTTTACCTAGTGTTCGCCCCAGCATCGAATTCGTAAAAATGAAAAAAAAATAGGTGGCAACCCTATCAGCCATCTTGAATTTTAAAATTCTGACATCAGATTCGAAATCAGCAACCCCCCAAAACTGTAAGACAATGTTTAAAACTCGTAAAAAGACAAATTTTTAGGTGGCAACCCTCTTTTTTTAAAAAATTTCACAATTTCGAAATTCTGACAACGGATTCGGATTCAGCGACCTATTTTTCCTAGTGTTCACCCCAGCACCAAATTCGTAAAAATTAGAAAAAATTAGTTGGCAACCCTATCAACCAGCATAAATTTTAAAATTCTGATATCAGATTCGAAATCAATTAGATTCAACGATGATTCCAATACTCTAAGTACTTGAACATATTATGAATACTCGAAATCGAAATATAAAAAAAATCGAATAGTAAATGAGCTTTGAGCTATTTTGAATGAATCAAATATGAATACTACTTTTTAAACTACTTATACTTATTCATACTCATTTTTGAGTGAGCGGCTCATGATTTAAAAATTTGATTCACTTTGTTTTGAATCAATCACATCCGAGTTATGATTTGGAAACTACTTATACTTATTCATACTTAGTTTTGAGTGAGCGGCTCATGATTCAAAAATTTGATTCACTTTGTTTTGAATCAATAACATCCGAGCTCTGATTTGGAAACTACTTATACTTATTCATACTTAGTTTTGAGTGAGCGGCTCATTGATGCAAAAATGCGATTCGTTGCAGATCTCTGGTCCACATTCAACCAAGCTAGAGGCGATGCCAGTAAAGGCTACTGGAATAGCGATTTTGCATGAACTTGCTCTCTTGCGGCTGGTACATAAATATAACGTTTATTTGAATGTTTATCGCTTTGCTCAACTGCTACATACAAAAGAATGATTTTGGAAAATTTCAGAAAAAAATATCACTTACTTTTAGGCATCCCATAGAAACCTTACTTTCTTTGCAGAAGACTGTTTTGCATTTTTTGTTTAAATACACAATACTTTAGAAAAAGTAAGACCCTACTGCACATCTGCAGATCAAGACCTTTCTATTGATACCTCATTTATGAAAATCGCATTAACGGTATAGATTTGATGGTCATCACAAAAAAAGCGCTTGCGTAATAATAATATAGATGTTATCACTCGTATGTTCTCTTTATTCTTAAGGCAGAAAATAAGTTTAGATTTGATTTAATCCAGCACACAGTCCCATAATTAATTTCACAGATTGGCCTTGTGATTCATTGATTGTCATGGCGATGCAAGTCGAACTGAATGTGAATTGAACGTGTTTGAACTCGAAAGGTAAATCGGTTAGAATCAATGGAATTCTTGGAATGAGCACTTCCTCGCCCTTGAATTTGCCCACTCAAAGGCGTTCCTCGTATCTTGAATGACATTATTTTTGAGTTGCTTCCCGACCAATTTTGTTCCCTTGCACAATTTCGGTTGATAATTGGTTGATAATTAGTTGCTTCGTTTGGACACATTTTGAATTATGAAATTCGAATCAATTTTTTTTACTTTTTCCATACAATGTATGTAGCATCGATTTTTCCGAGAAAACTACAATTTTGTTTGCTGTCAAAAGCTATCTTATGCGGAGACGAACATAAAAAAGACAGCTCGAATAGAACGATCCGTTCTCGAGTTATGAGCGTTCTTATGTATGCCACTTTGTATTGTTTATATATATGAACCAGGGTTCGGACTTGAAAATTAGTAAATAGCAGTAAATTAAAAAAAAACGCAGTAAAACGAATTTTTCCGCAGTAGTTTTTTTTTATTTACAATCATGTACGTAAATTTTATACTAATAATAAAATACCTAAATCCAAATATATACATAACTATATACTTTATATTTGCATGTTGCAGAAACATGTTAATTTACGGATTTAAGATTAATATGACTATTAATTTAACACTTATGCTGCCATCTTTCTAGTTTTGTATGTAACTAGCGACCACCGGTGCGCGTTGCTGCCCCCAGCAACTATAATAATAATAATAATAATAATAATAATAATAATAATAATAATAATAATAATAATAATAATAATAATAATGATAATAATAATGATAAATAATAATAATAATGATAATAATAATAATAATAATGATAATATTCTAAAAGTTTTGCCGTTGTTTCAAGCGCTCTATAAAGAAGAGGCAGTATAAAGTGAAATGTTAGCTGAAAATTGCAATAAAAAAACTTGTATGCATCTTGGTTCCGAGCGTTCACTGCGAGCGGCTTGCGAAAGCTTTATATTTTTATGACTTTCATTTTGTTGTTAACAGACGCTCTATTAAGAAGAGACAGAAGAAAGCGAAATGCGAGCAGCGAATAGTTTTGCTCTGAGTTTGATAACGTTGTTCTCAGCTGCTGTTAATAAAAGTAAAGCCAACATAACAACAACAATTATATGCAAACTTTAAAAAGCTATAACTTAAAAAATATAAATTTTTAAGAAATAAAAAGTCCAGTTTGCACATCTACAAGTCTAAACCTATCAAACCATACTAAATTTATTAAAATTGGACTTGTACTTAAAAAGCCTTACGCCGGACAAAATTTGGGTTTGCGTAATATATATAAGATGGTATTAAAGGTTTAGTTATACTTGACTTAATGCAACGTTACATAAGAAATTGCCTGTGTTTCCTGTCGTTTGTAAGATAAATACAAAAATAACCATAAAAATGTTTGTTGAGAATAAATCGCAGTAGATTTGAAAAAACTGCAGTGACGCAGTAAAACAATCAATTTTGCTCAAAAGCGCAGTAGATCTACTGCAATTGTAGTAAAGTCCGAACACTGATATGAACACTTATTCGGACATGACAATCTGACTGTTTTTATTATCCGCCGCTCGCTGGTCATCAGTGTGGCTTACTTGTGTAGTAGCTCGCCGCGCATTTGACTGTCTTCGTAGACTTATGTCAGGCTCGTCCTCTCCTTGGACTTGCAATGAATTCTTTCGATTTTTTCGCTTCGGGTTCTTCCTTATTTTCTTTTTTTCTAAACCACATCAGTATTGACGCGAACAAAAAACAATTTTAAAATCAGCCCAGCCATTTCCGAGTTTTAGCAAGATTAACTCACGGCACTTGATATTTATATATCGACGGTGTTTACGAAAAAAATCTTCCGACAGAAAATTGCGGCGAAGAAAATCTCTTTATTCAAAATGCGGCGAAAAAATCACTTATATCAAAATGCGGCGAAAAAATCACTTTTATATAAAAATCATTTTATAGAGTACTGTAAGGAATTATAAAGATTAAATAATAAAAAGAAATAATTATTTGAAAATATAATTTTTTTCAGTAAAATTGTTCCCACTCCTTAAAAAATGCAGCGTTGTTAACGTCACACTCTGAAAAGAGATTTTCTTCGCCGCATTTCATTAAAAGAGATTTTCTTCGCCGAATTTTAAAAAATTTTCATCCCGCATTTTTTGATATGGATTTTTTTCGCCGCATTTTGTAAAAACAGATTTTTGTCGCCGCAGTTAAAAAAAAGGATTTTCTTGATCGCGTTTAAAGAAGAGATAGTCTTCGTAGGAACCGTCGATATATAGAAGATAGAAAGATAAAAGATAAGAATAACATGAAAAACACGATTGGTTTTTGTCGAAGATAAATATAATAGGCTGCTATAATTCGAATTCAGAAGATTGTGCTGTCATATCATTTTATTGCAAATTCTATTAGAAAATTTTTGTAGTACATTTTAATTTGAATAAAAATAGTCAGCTCAACCGTCCGTTTTGTGGTCTAAGGATCGATCTACACAATGGGCTAACAAATAAATTGGTCATTTCAATTGGACAACAAATTGAAATTACAGCTTTTGTGTCCATTTTGGAGTAAAAAGTGAAAATGTTGGTGCTTTCTTCAAATTGGGTTTATTAAGTGCTTAAATTGAATTTATCAACGAAAAGCAATTGAATGAAATATATTCAAAAACAACGGAGTTATTTTCATCGAAAGTAAGAAATACGAATTTCAGATAGTTTTTTGTTATTCTAAGGAAACCATGTTATCAGAAAAAGACGCTGTACTAAAATTTTGTGCAATTTTGGAGATATGTGAATGTTTTTGGTATTAAAATAAGTTTCGCTAATAAAAGTACGCTAGTAGGTTAATTTGCGTTTATTGTAAAGGGGCGGAAGAGCCGTGGTTAAAACTAAGTATTTGTATTTGTATTTGTATTTATTTATTTCGAGATATGCTAGTACAACAAGATATATATCTTATAATTAAAGCACTAACTGCACAGTGTTGTGTAAACGATCTCATTATTTAAAAATTGACAAACATTGATAATATAATAAAAAAAAAAAAAAAAAAATAATGACAACAGATATAACTTCGAATAAACAAGGTAAGTCGATACAATAAAATATTATATAAAAAGAAATTAAGAGTATAAAGTAATTAAAGTATTTTATAATTATTCCTTTCAATCAATTAAATCAAGTTAATCAAGGCACTTCACTTCGTATATAAGAAAAGAAAATACAAAAGCAAAAAATCCCATCTTTTAAGAAGAAAGAAAATTAAAGAGTTTGATTTTAAATTGATATGCATTGCCAGTAGTTTGTATGTCTCTGGGAAGTGAGTTCCAAAGACGTATTGCGTGGACAAAAAATTGTCGTTCAGATGTTAGACGAATTGGTATTATATTTAGGGTATTCACAAGGTGTGCTATCATGTCATATTATCATAATGTAATACAATTTTACACTAGTTTAAAAATATGGTTGTTGCCTTCCATATAAAAAAGTACTAAAATATTACAACTCTAAAAGCTATGTTTATTGAGTGTCGTATTCAATAACGTGCAAAATATGCTTTTTGCACAAACCGGCTATTATTTTGTCTTTTTCGCTTTCTTTTGGCATTGTGATAACAAATATTTATTTAAATTTGTTTTGCATCAGCTGATTGAGAGTTGAAATAGCACAATAAGTTATGGGAGGTTGTTCACACTTGTTGTAAATTTTAATGTTTTCAATTTAAGACATTTGACTTTATGAGACCTTGTGAATACCCTAATTGTTATTTCGATCAGATCGTGAAAAACATAGCGTTTGAAACAGTTCCAGCGGTGATTTTGTAGTTACGATTTTGTGTAATGTTAACGTTGTTCGAAAATTTAGAAGTGAATTCAAATTCATATTAAAGATTTTACAAGCATATCTCGAAACGTGATCTGAGCGTCTAAGTCCAAAAACATAACGAGCGATATTACTCTCGGAAAAATTATTTTATACTTTTTAGTTTGTTTTGAAAACATAGTATATTAGAAATTTGTTTTTATTCAAATAATTTTTTTATGCATCTTAATCTAGTGTTAAATTTAACAATCGATTTTGAAGGATTTGTGTTTTTATTAGTTCAATTGCAATGATATAATTGCAATGCGAAATAATTTCATAAATATTAAAAATTAAACAAAAAAAAAAAAAAAAATGAAATACAGTGATGCCTCGATTTTCCGTGATTCGATTAACCGGCAACATCAATCATCCGTGAAAGAAAAAGACAATTTTTTTTTTTGCTTCGATTTAAATTTTTTTTTTGCATCGTTTAACCGTGATTACCTCTAGTATCCGGGATTATAAGCACACTTGTTTTTTCGATTTCTTTTGAATAATCAAACACGATGTGAACATAGCGAAAATGGGGAATTCCCTTGTTTGCATACGATGAGTGAGAAGCATATTACATTTTTTTAAAAAAATTACTTAACAATAAATTCTTATGCTTGCTTTTTTCTAGCAAAATACTTTTTTTTTCTTATATTATTTAAACATGTACATTAAATGCTTGAATTTGTTACTGTAAAACTATGTAGAACAATATTCCTTTATTAATTAAAAAAAAATATATAAAAAAAACTACTAAAATTTGTTACTCAATTAACCGGGAAAATCGATTATCCAGAATGCTTCCGGTCCCAACCATTACGGATAATCGAGGCCTCACTGTAAATGCATTGATATTTTTTAAGCACGAACTTAAAACGTCACGATTATGAAGCAAACGCCGTATGCACTGAGCTACATAACTCACATGAAAACAATTTTTAAATAGAATAAAATCAAACAAACTACTTTTTAAAAATTTTTTTACCTTCAGTAGTGAATTTTGTTTAGTGTAATTTTATTGTAAGTTTAAGGTGAGTTTTATATTATTAAAAAAAAAAACTTTATGTTAAATATTCTGCAATTCGATGTCAATATGTCTTAATTATAAAGTATTGATTTCAGCACAATATATTTACACCAAAATTTATTTTTTTGAAAATTGTAACATTTTCAAAAGTAGAAATTTGAATATATCGGAATATTTGGCAACACTGCTCCAAGAAGATCTCGAGTAAATTTATTTAACTCGTCGGATTTCTTTTGGATTTACTTCGAAGCGGAAGACTACAAAGCCGTTTTTTCTTATCCAAACAAAAAGATCAGCGGTTACTGAGATTCTTTGCGACAAAAACGCCTTGAGTTTATTTTAATGAAAAAGTATAGATACATGGTATTTTTTTTTAAGAACTTGACAAGTTCAAAACAGTCGAAGCCAGTGAATTGTCATTGAATCCAGCAAACTTAATTATCTTTAGTATACAAATAATAATATCAATAAGAAATAGTTGCTATTTTAATATTTTTAATGAAGATTGCCAACATGTTGGTTATTAAGATATGCTGATGGGTTGTGATATCGAAACATAACTCCAAATAGCTTGGTTTGAGGCTTAACCTATTAAGTTTAAATATATTGTCTTCCATGCCATCAATGTTTTTGAGTTATGTGTTGTTGTTGTTCGAAAAAGATCATGAAAAAGCGTTAGATAAATTTCCCTATATCAAAAATGATATTCTGGATCTACTTTTCTGAAAACTCCTGAGCTGAGGTTACGGGAGAAAATATTGCGTAAACGAAAATCTTATTGAGGTTAGTATACAAATTACTTATTACTATATACCCAGAGGCCGAAAAAAAAGGTAATGTTTGTGAATTTGTTTAAAGAATCCTAAGGGATATTTTTAAATAAGGGTTTTTATACCTAAAAATATACACATTCAAGAGTATGTTTAGTTTTTTTTTATTAAAAAAAATTTAATATTAGGATAGAAACAGCATTTTTTATAGAGCGCTGTGAAAAAAAGATGAAATGCGGTGACTAAGATTGCTTCTCTTAAATTGATCTCAACAAAAAAATGAAAAAATATTATTAAACTAGATACTTAAAGCTCGTACTTGTCATAGCCGATTTTGAAAATATTAATTTTTTACAAAATGACGGACTTCCGAGCGTAATTTAACGATTTTCGACCAAAAATTCGTCATTATTTTGCCTATGACTAATGAACGAAGCTACGAAAAAAAAAATCATATGACAAGTACGACATTATCTATATTAATAAAAATCATTTTCTGTTTGTTTGACTACTATACAAATCTTAACGGCTGAACGGATTTAACTCAAAATCAGCTCACATATTACTTGAATCCTAACTTAGGTTATGGCATAATAATTTTTGACCACGCCTCTTCCGCCCCTTTACAAGTAACGCAAATATAACTACTAGCGTATTTTTTTCAAGCGAAAATGCTCGACTTATTAATTTTAAGAAAATCCTGTTATTTTGACATCAAACACATTCACATATCTTTAAAATTGGACAAACTTTTGGTACAACGTCTTTTTCTAATAACATCGTTTCCTTAGAATAACAAAAAAAACTATCAGATATTTTACTTGCGATGCAAATAACTCCGTTGTTTTTGAATATATTTCATTCCAATTTTTTTCGTTGATAAACTCAATTCAAGCACTTAATAAAAACAATTTAAAGGGTACTGTTATCTTAGCGGATATATTTTTAATATTTCTTTCAAAAAAGGTCCAAAATATTGACTTTTTACTCAAAACATGACACAAAAGTTGTTTTTGTTGTTAAAATAATAAAAACTCAAATTTGAATTTTCAACTACCTTTCACATGACATGGCGTTTAATAGCAAAAATGCTTCCAATTTTACAAAAAAATTTATTACCTGTTTCTCTCATCAAAAAACATGACCCTACCCCCAGTGATTTTTTAAAGAAATTAATTTTTTTCAAAAGTTGTTTTTATTCTTTCTATATAATAGTTAAGCTCAAAGAATAATTTATGTGAAAAAATTATACCAATATCTCTTTCCGATCAAAAGTTATCGCAATAAATATATTTTTAGACACAAACCAAGCTGTTTTTCAAATGCTTATCTATATTAATAAAAATCATTTTCTGTTTGTTTGACTACTATACAAATCTTCACGGCTGAACGGATTTAACTCAAACTCAGCTCACATATTACTTGAATCTTAACTCAGGTTATGGCATACTAAGTTTTGACCACGCCTCTTCCGCCCCTTTACAAGTAACGCAAATCTAACTACTAGCGTATTTTTTTCAAGCGAAAATGCTCGACTTATTAATTTTAAGAAAATCCTGTTATTTTGACATCAAAAACATTCACATATCTTTAAAATTGGACAAACTTTTGGTACAACGTCTTTTTCTAATAATATCGTTTCCTTAGAATAACAAAAAAACTATCAGAAATTCGTATATTTTAATTGCGATGCAAATAACTCCGTTGTTTTTGAATATATTTCATTCCAATTTTTTTCGTTGATAAACTCAATTCAAGCACTTAATAAAAACAATTTATAGGGTACTGTTATCTTAGCGAATATATTTTTAACATTTCTTTCAAAAAAGGTCCAAAATATTGACTTTTTACTCAAAACATGACACAAAAGTTGTTTTTGTTGTTAAAATAATAAAACTCAAATTTGAATTTTCAACTACCTTTCATATGACATGCAAGGCAGGATTTAGCTTTTTGGCGCCCCTAGGCTCTTTTAAATTTGCCGCCCCCATTTTATTCAAATAATGAAAAAACATATTTGGGGATTTTGTTATCAAGTTGGTAGTATATTTTTTTTATTAAAATGTAAATTAATGACTTGGTTTATATAATGCTCATGAAAAGTTATAAATACTTAAATTGAAATTAAAAATTATACATTGAAATTGGAAGTAGGTTCTGACTTAGATATTTCTTTCCTCATATTAACTAATAGTAAAATAATTAAGAATTCTTTAATATTGCATTTCAGTTACTTAAATATTTTCTTTTCGAACTTTTGCTATACGAATTGGGTAATAATATGTTTGATATCAATTTTATTTAAAACTTCGCACTCAATATTAGGAATGGCCAATGCGTTTAAGCGTTCCTGGCTTGATGTTGAGCGCAAATAGCTTTTTATTCTTTTTAAAGTTAAAAATGAACGCTCGCCGCAAAAATTCGTAGCAGGAATGCAAAGTAAAATACGTAGAGCAATATCTAAGTTGGGATATACATCTTCCAAGTAACTGTTCCGTAAAATAGTCGATAGTATGATTGGCGTCAACACGGTATTTTTAAATTTGTGTAAATTCAAACTCAAATATGATTTGAAGTGAATGCATTCTTCATACAAAGAATATTCCAAATCATTAGGATACTCTTCAACAAGGCTTTTTGTGAAACTTGCAATGTCTGTAGATTCAAGTGCTTGCAATCTATTTAAAAAAGAAAATTTAACATTAAGATCCTGATAAGCTTTGCTGCCGTTATGGATTTCGGAAATAAGATGGTCTAAAGCAGCATTAAATATGTTAATTCTAAAAAGATCACGACCATTTTCTATTATATAATCGTTTTGTTTGTTTTCATCAAATTGAGTTTTTCGTATTTTTTTTCGTTTTGAATCGTGATAATAGTTTTCAATTGAGGATATCCTTTTTGCCAAACTTTCGTAGTAATTAAATTGTCCACAATCGCTTCGTATGTTTTTTAAATATTTGTAAAGTGAACTGTAGTGATTACTAAATTCTGTAACATTAATATTCTCACTTTGTAGATGGGCACTAACATAGCTAAACCGTTTTAGAATTGTATTCCAAATACAATTATACTGACTCAAGTCTTTCCAATTTATTCAAAATTCCTTTGGCTTCACACCGTGAAGAAGATTTTTCGTATTTGTCATCAGCAATGCAATGCAGTGAATAAATAATACCATTCCATCCCTCGAATAATGCATTACATGCATCGTATCTGGCCGACCAACGAGTAATTGATAAACTTTTTACGCTTTTAACAGCATTAGTTTGCAAAATATTCCACCGATGTGTAGATACTGAAAAAAAAAAATTATAAAGTTCCTGAAGTGTGTTAAAAAAGTCTGCTACTTTTGGAATCGATTCCACTGCACATTTTCCAACAAGATTAAGAGAATGACGTACAAGGAACATATTCGACTAATGAATTTTTATCACGAATTCTCTTTTGAAGGCCAGAGAAACTACCAGACATATTAGCTGCATTATCGTATGATTGCCCTTGACAATCATTAATACACAATTCAAATTTTTTTAGTATTCTTAAAACCGTTTCTGTCAATTCTTCAGCTTCATGCCCTGAATTTTCGACAAAGCAAATAAATCTGTCTACTGGCTTTCCATTGTGGCTTACAACGCAGTATTTAATATTCAGTTTTCATTTAATTTGAATGATTTGAAAAATTTGTTAATTAAATGGCGCCCCCTAAAGATGGCGCCCCTAGGCTCAAGCCTTTTGTGCCTTATGGTAAATCCGCCTCTGATGACATGGCGTTTAATAGCAAAAATACTTCCAATTTTACAAAAAAATTTATTACCTGTTTCTCTTATCAAAAAACATGACCCTACCCCCAGTGATTTTTTAAAGAAATTAATTTTTTTCAAAAGTTGTTTTTATTCTTTTTATATAATAGTTAAGCTCAAAGAATAATTTATGTGAAAAAATTATACCAATATCTCTTTCCGATCAAAAGTTATCGCAATAAATATATTTTTAGACACAAACCAAGCTGTTTTTCAAATGCTTATCTATTAATAAAAATCATTTTCTGTGAACATTAAAACTACTGGAAAACTGTAACGGGCAGTGGAAAATGACAGTGGTGTCAAACTATAAGTCTAAGAAAAGTTTTGATTACACCTATTATGTTCCCTTATAGTTGCAGGGTGCAGCAAAGCGCGACGGGAAAAAGCTAGTCTATTAATAAAAATCATTTTCTGTGAACATTAAAACTACTGGAAAACTGTAACGGGCAGTGGAAAATGACAGTGGTGTCAAACTATAAGTCTAAGAAAAGTTTTGATTACACCTATTATGTTCCCTTATAGTTGCAGGGTGCAGCAAAGCGCGACGGGAAAAAGCTAGTCTATTAATAAAAATCATTTTCTGTGAACATTAAAACTACTGGAAAACTGTAACGGGCAGTGGAAAATGACAGTGGTGTCAAACTATAAGTCTAAGAAAAGTTTTGATTACACCTATTATGTTCCCTTATAGTTGCAGGGTGCAGCAAAGCGCGCCGGGAAAAAGCTAGTTATGAATAAAATAAGCCTGCAAAAAAATCAAAACGATCGGTTCACTGAGTTTCGAGAAATCTTGGTCACCGTTTTTGAAAACATGGTTTCGAGAAAAACGTGTTTGAAAATAAGGACCAGCATTGCGCGCTCTGGAAGGCGGTTCACTCACTAGGCTATAACTTTGTTATTTTTTGAGATATCGACTTGTAATTTTCACCACATATTCTTGAGACTTAAGCCTTTAAGAAAATGTAAAAAATGTTAAAAATTTTTGAAAAAAAGGTCTGGGTGCGTTTCCCCCCTTAAGACATGTATTTAGTTCCCAGACAGAATTAATGCTCGTACAGCAAAATAACGAAAGAGTGTTTTTTAAATAATTTTTGCCAGAACTCTTGCTATCATCTATTTAAAATGGCAAACACGACAGCTATCATCATATCTTTTATAATTGTTTTATAATTGTCCATTAGTTTCTTTAGTTTTGGCTACTAGTGTATGTTTGATAAGATACATTATTAGAATTTAGTGCTCGCTGGCGTATCTGTGCACCATAACAGCAACTATGTCATATAAGGGTTAAAAATGTTAACAGTTCCAATGCAATTTGTTCACCAGCGAGCTCTGATTTGACGTGGTGAAGTGCGTTGGCAAACACTATTAACTGTTAATTGAATTGAGTGTCTTGCTTAAACAAAAGCATACACACAAGGTCTTTCAAATAATTTTAAAAATAATAAAAGAGAATGATGCTTTACTCGTATTTCATGGCAGACACTGTGAAACAAAAATCAACAAAATGAATTTAAAAAAGGAGTTAAATATCTTATCCGCAGTGTTTTATAATCTGATGAGAGGGTGTAGAAGTACAACAGTGCTGTGCTTGTGCCATTTTAGCGGCAATGACGAAGCATAACGGCGATGTGCTGTTGATTTAGCTGCTGGGCAAACGAGCTTATTTACACAAATTAAGAACCATTAATTTTTAATTAGCCAAAATTGTGAAACGATTGCACAGGCAACAGTTAAATAAATTTGCTTTTTATAAATACCATATAGTTGAAGGTAAGTTTGAGCTGAACTATAAAATTAAACAAATTTTTTTAATTGGTTAAATCGTAGGGCACATTTGCGAATACCATTTCATCTTCCACTAAGTCCAAGTTTTATTTGAATTTGTCGATATAACTTGGCTAAAAGTTACATAGTAAAAAGTATAGAAAATAAGTTAAAGTAAAATAATTTATATTGAAAACAGAGATATCAGAAATAACTCGAATAACTTACTCGAATACTAGAGAAAAAGTTTTGAAAAGAGAAAAGAGATAAATAAGATGTGACACAAAATTCCTTAAGTCCTCAAAAAATACAAATGGCAGAACTTCACTTAAGTTACTTTATAAGGCGAAAAATACACTTTTGGGTTCTGTAGCTCATAGCTCACGACTATTACTTTATAATCATGAGTTTGAGAGTTTCAATCATGAAACACTTTATATTCATGAGTTTCACTACAAATGAAAAAAGAAACAAAAAACTAAACATTTCATAGCCAAAAAAGTTTAGAAACATTTGTGCTTTTGATTGAACTTTGCATTGCTTCGTTTGAAAAAAGCTTTAAAATAACGGGATCTAAAGTCTTTAGCCATAAATGTCAGTAATATACGCACCAGTCTAAAAATACCGAAATCTCACTGGACGTTCGTAAATTAATTCTAAGGCTATATTTTCAAAATAATAAAGTGCGAGATATTTGCTAAATAATCGGAAAAAGCCATTCTAGTGTTCATAAAATTATAAATAAATATTTATACACGGGATCATTACAACCAAAACTTCGATCTGGTCGGCCAAGTTCTTTAATAGCGCGCCATGAACGAGTTATTTTGTCAGAAATAAAAGCAACTCCAAACGTTTCTGCTCCGAAGATTGCTGCGACACTAGAGAAATTTCATGATGTCCACGTAAATGCCCAAACAGTTCGAAATATGCTCCATAAGGCTGTCTATCATGGTAGAGTTGCTCGAAAAAAACCTTTCGTAAATAAGCGAAATGCGGATAAACGCTTGGAGTACGCAAAAAAATACATCAACCAATCGGAACAGTTTTGGAGAACTGTGGTATTCAGTGACGAGTCGAAATACAACATTTTTGGTTCGGTCGGACGTCGTATGGTGTGGAGAAAGGCAAATAAGGAGTTCAATAAAGAAAACATTCAAGCAACAATAAAACATGGAGGCGGTAGTGTGATGATGTGGGGGTGTGTTTCAGCAGCTGGCGTGGGAAACTTGAAGTCCATTGAAGGAATAATGAATAAAGAACATATTTAGCCATTTTGAGAGAAAATTTGCTGCAAAGTGTGAACAAAATGGGGCAAAATGAAATCAGTTTCTTTTTCCAACAAGATAATGACCCCAAGCACAAGTCGCGTTCGGTCATGGAATGGCTGCTTTTCAAAGTTCCACACCAGCTGCATACACCCCCACAATCTCCAGATCTCAACATAATTGAAAATGTGTGGGACCTTATTGAAAAAAGGATCAGGCACCATCATATTACATCCAAAGAGTCGCTTAAACAAGCCATATTAGAAGAATGGAATGCAATTGCCCCACAAGACCTCGAAAAACTATCTTTGGGAATGAAAAATAGACTCCAAGCGGTTCTCGATGCGAAAGGCTATCAAAAGAAGTACTAAAATATTAAAAAAGTAGTTTTTCTTTAATTTTTTCTGTATAACTCTTAATTTGTTTCTAAACTTTTTTGGCAATGAAATAATGTTCTTTTTGTTGTTTTTATCACTTGAACGAATATTGTAATTGTTTTTGATTTCATTTTTTTGTTATTGTGTTGTGAATATATATAGAATAAAAATATATACAAAAAATTTTTGCAACAGCTTAAAAAGTATAAAATTTCAATGATTGTTTGAGAGAAAATGTTTTGTTTCTAAACTTTTTTGATTCACTGTATATACCCAGAGGCCGAAAAAAAAGGTCATGTTTGTGAATTTTTTTAAGAAAACCTAAGGGATATTTTTAAATGAAGGTTTTTATACCTTAAAATATACACATTCAAGAGTATGTTTAGTCTTTTTTATTAAAAAAAATTTAGTATTAAGGTAGATACAGCATTTTTCATAGAGTGCTGTGAAAAAAAGGTGAAATGCGGTGACGAAGATTGCTGCTCTTAAATTCATCTGAAACAAAACTAGTAAGAAATGATCTTCGACTGGGTCGAAGTTAAAATACCCCCACGTCCGAAGCAAAGTTTATTCAAAGTCTTGAGCAGTCAAAAAAATGTTTATTTGTAAAAACATTTGCGTCATAGTTTTAACAGAAAATATTCTCTTTTGTTTTTGATAAAGTCACTTTGTATGGGAGGTGGGTGTGGTTTTCACTCGATTTGGATGAATTTCGTACACAGAGTACAGGTTATATATCAAAGTTCATATGCAATTTCATTTAAAGGGGAATTTAAAGATATTTTACATTTTTGGTAAAGCCACTTTGTATGGGAGGTAGGCGTGGTTTTCACCTGATTTTGGTTGAATTTCATACTCAGAGTGTACATTAATGAGCAAAACTCATATGCAATATTTCATATATTGATTTTTGTGGAATTCTAAGAGATTTTACCGTTTTGATAGAGTCATTTTGTATCGGAGGTAGGCGTGGTTTTCATCCGATTTGGCTCATTTGATACTTGACCTTAATTTTTTAGATAAAAGCTGAAATATCGAATTTCGTCATGATAGTTTGAAAATTACGGCTGTAATCGTGATCACTGACGGACAGGCGGACACTCGCGTGGTGATGCTGATCAAGAATATATATACTTTTCTATACCTACCACGCCTCTTTATGGGCGTTACAAACGGAGTGTCAAAATTAATATACCCCGTTTACGTTTTTTAAACGTAGGGGTATGAAAATGAATAAGATTATTAAACTGGATACTTAAAACTCGTGGCGTCCGTGGCGTAGTTGGTTAAAGTGCGTGGCCGCTATGTCAACGAACTTGGAGATCCAGGTTCGAAGCCCAGCAGCGACAGAAAATTATTTGAATTAAAATAATTTTTCTGTACGGCCGCCACCTCTCTGCAGACAATGGCAAACCTCAGAGAGTATTCAAAATGCCATGTAAAGCTTCTTGAAAACAAGAACATTCCGTTCAGCGCCGTTCGGAGTCGGCGTTAAACATGTAGGTCCGGTTCTCGGTCAATTGTGTACAAACTTAATAACACGCACAACACAATTGATCATAAGAAGCTAGGTCAAAGTCCTTTCAAGGGCTGAAATGGCCAGATATTTATTTTTTTTTTACTTAAAACTCGTACTTGCAACAGCCGATTTTGAAAATTTAAATTTTTCACAAAATGGCGGACTTCCGAACTTAAATTAACGATTTTCGACCAAAAACTCGTCATTATTTTGCCTATAAAAAATGAACGAAGCTACGAAAAAAAATCCTATGACAAGTACGAGATTATTATGAATACAATAAGCCTGCAAAAAAATCAAAACGATCGGTTCACTGAGTTTTGAGAAATCTTGGTCACCGACTTTGAAAACATGGTTTCGAGAAAAACGCGTTTGAAAACAAGGACCATCACTGCGCGCTCTGGAAGGCGGTTCACTCACTAGACTATAACTTTGTTATTTTTTGAAATATCGACTTGAAATTTTAACCACATATTTTTGAGACTTTTTTCTCAAAATTTTCAAAATTTCAAAATTAAAAAAAGTTTTTGAAAAAAAAAGTTCTGGATATATAACTCCCCTTAACCCAGATTTAACTCGCCACGGAAACTCAGTAATTTATATCATGCGTGTGTAGGTTTGTGCTTTTTACAGTGTGGACGTACATACAGGGTGGGCCAAATAAAAGTTTTTTATGAGTTTTTTTATGAAATGAGCAAAATTAAATTTTTTTAGTGCTTGAATCGTTTCCGGATTGTTGGCATAACATCGGTCCTTCACGGTTCCCCACAAAAAAAAAGTTCAAAAGCGTAAAATCGTAGCTCCGAGGCTGCCAATTGACACTGCCAAGACGGCTGAAAACACGATTTGGGAATTTGGTGCTCAAAAAATCGAGGTTGAGCCCATGCATCTTATAGAGCTGCATATGATTTTTTTTCGTGAATGTCACCCTGTGCACCTATAATCGTGCTAAGAACTTCTCGAATAAATCAAGAAAGAAAAAACCAAACATATTAAAATGTAAAGAGTAGTCAGTTGCAGTTATTGAGGTAATTTTTTTACATAAGTTGAACCTATAAATGTCTCGTACTGTTGCAAAAATCGAGGAATTGCGTATATCAAGGGTTGAGATTATCGAGTGTGTACTGTTATATTTTATATAACATAAAAGTTATTATTTATGTACATACACTAAGGAAAAAAATATTAAATTTATCCAAAAAATTTTTTAATTTTTAAACCCCACCCTACATCATTTCATTACTTGGCCAAACTTGCAAGCTATATTAACCCTTGCAACAATAACTAAATGAGAACTATAAGAAACCTGCAACTGCAAGAAATAAACTGCAGGAACAGAGTGCGATGCTGTTGCTGCTTGTCGGAGTATGTGTGTACGTGTGCGATGCTGTTGCTGCTTGCTTGTATGGAATATGTGTGTACGTGTGTGGTATAAATAAAATTCAAATACGCGAAAAAAACGAGTTGTAAGGAAAATATTTGATTTATCCACGTAAATATTTAAATGAAATATATACTCAGGCGTGGATAATGTTAATATGCGTTATTTCCCTTAGATATATCTACATCTTTTAGAATTAGAAAATGAGAAGTCATCACTTCTATCGTGTGGTCATAGGCACACCTTATCTTTTTTTTATATTTATGGAACCATTTCGGTTTTTGAACCAAAAAAACTTCTACTGATACTTCTACTTTTCTACTGATAAAAACATTAAACCTGCAAAATTAATTGTAAAATTTTACACAGGACTAAAAACCAGAAAATACTAATTTAAGTAAACAAAAATTTTTAATATACCACAGTTTAAAACAAAGTACTGAACTGAACTTTAATTTCGTAGTATAATTCCAAATCACAAATAAAACGAGTTTAAAATGTTTATTTTTTTTTTTTTTGTGTGACACATGGAACGACGAAAAACTGAAACCATTAACCAACGAAGGCGTAATTCTTATTTATGAACAAACTAGCTTTTTCCTGGCGCGCGTTGCTGCACCTAGCAACTATATCGGAACATAATAATTGTATTCAAAACTTTTCTTAGACCCATAGTTTGACACCACTATCATTTTCCACTGCCTGTTAGTTTCCCAGTAGCAGGGCATCAGCAAATAGTAACTCCATTTTAACTCCCAGTTTCATCCATATTCAATTGATTGGCGATATTCGGAACTCTACTTGCATTACTGGTTCGATGCGAAAGATTAGATTTTCTGGGGGCGCGGCATTGTGAATAACACAGACAAATTAATGTCATAAGAGAAGTTATGGAATTATCGATACATACATGTGCACAAATGTCTTAACTTACCGTTTGAAAATAGAATTGCACACGAAATGATCAATCGGAATAAAATGAACAGTGAATTCGTATTGATTTTCAAAGTACCTAAAAATAAAATGCACAATTCGAAATTAACGTTTCGATTGATTGTTGATGCGCACGCAATCACAAACAACATAACCATTCACAATGTGCACTTCATGAAACTCAACTCACCTCTATGAAATCACTTTTCGCTGATAGTTTTTACAAAAAATCGTTTCAAAAGAATCTATTAAATCAAATTGTTAAAACTTGAAAAATTCTGATAAGTTGCAACAACTCACCTCTATGAACTCACTTTTCGCTGGTAATTTTCACAAAAAAACGTGAAATACAAACAAATATCGGAACCAGAATTTAAAATTGAGTTCATTTTTAATGTGTGACAAAAAAAAAATTGCTACAAAAAAAACGTCATCGAGCATCCAGAATGCGTCGTAAAGTAGGGAAAATGAATTTTCTTCATATTTTTTGTTTTCAGTAATTTTTCGGGAATTTTTTAGGTATTCTTCTTGTTTGTTCGGAGACCAGTTCGAATTGGTATGAATCATCGAAATCGGTCCAGCCGTTCTTGAGTAATAAGCGTAGTGACTAACGCCACTTTGTTTTATAAATATGGATTAAACTAGCTAACCCGGCGTTTTGCCCAAAATAAATTTTTTGATTAAATTAATTTCGAGCATTCACGAAAATTAGCAATCGTTAACAAATGAAGCAATAATATAATTTCAAATATAGATTGAATGAAACACTTTCGACTTCAATTGAATTCATATGCTATATTTATACGGAAAACTGGCCCGACGGACTTCGTTTAATCCAGAAATCTAAAAAAAAAATAAGTTGGCTGTATAGTGGACACACCCGTAGGTTTTGACATGACACCGTGTTTTGCTACGGCATTTGGTGCAATAAGTTCAAGTTAAGGGGTTCCCTGACAGCCTTCATGACGCCATTACTTTTTTTTATTTTTATCATGTGACCTCAGCTTTGTTTTTTCATACAATTTACGGTTTTTGTTTCTGTTGTTGTTGTTCTTGTTCCTGTTGTCGTTGTTGTTGGTTTTGTTGTTGATGTTGTTGTTGTTGTTGTTGTTGTTGTTTGTTTGTGTTATTGTTGGTGTTGGTGTTAGTGTTGGTGTTGGTGTTGGTGTTGGTGTTGGTGTTGGTGTTGGTGTTGGTGTTGGTGTTATGTTGGTGTTGGTGTTGGTGTTGGTGTTGGTGTGGGTGATGGTGATGGTGATGGTGATGGTGATGATGATGATGGTGATAGTGATAGTGATTGTGATTGTGATGGTGATGGTGTTGGTGATGGTGATGGTGATGCTGTTGGTGATGGTGATGGTGATGATGATGATGATGATGATGATGATGATGATGATGATGATGATGATGCTGATGGTGATGGTGATGGTGATGGTGATGGTGATGGTGATGGTTATGGTGATAGTGACGGTGATGGTGATGGTGATGGTGATGGTGATGGTGATGGTGATGGTGATGGTGATGGTGATAATGATGGTGATCGTGAAAGTGATGGTGACTTTGATGGTGATGGTAATGGTGATGGTGATGGTGATGGCTTGTATGGGAGGAGCCACACCCCCTTTTCCAAAACCTGTCCCAGTTTTCTACTACATAGAAGGACATCATCCAATAGTTATTCCATTCTGAGTTTTATTGTTATGCGACATTTATTTCCAAAGCTATTCGATATCATATTTTTTAATTATATCGGCGGTGCCACAACCCCTTGTCCAATGCTTGCTCAATTTTGCTAGTCGAAGAACGCGACTAAATAATACGCTCTTACCAAGTTTTATTGATGTGTGACTTATAGCTTGAAAATTATACCGAAAATTTGGTCTGCTGAAAACGTGCCACGCCCCACGTCCAACACCCATAAAATTTTACCTGTGGAACGGCACTTGTAAATTGAGGTAGAACGCCGAATTCCGATGCTATGCGACCTATAATTTCAAAGCAATTCACTATCGTATATTTGGGTTGTATTTGAGCTGCCACGCCCCCTTGTCCAATGTTCCGTGAATTTTTTCCAAAACCTTCGCGTAACAATTACGAACAAACTCACAGAAGGAAGTATTCAATTTGGTCGAGTCGTTTTCAAGTTTTAAGCATCCGAACAAATATATTAAGACTAGCTGAAATATCTATATATATAAAAATGAATCTTGGTTTGTTCGACCACTTAAAACTTGAAAACTACTGGACCAAAGTGGATACTTCGTTCTGTGAGTTTGTTCGTAATTGTTACGCGAAGGTTTTGGAAAAAATTCACGGAACATTGGACAAGGGGGCGTGGCACCTCCCATACAACCCAAATCTACGGTAGCGAATAGCTCTTTAGTTATAGTTCGCATAGCATCGGAATTCGGTGTTCTATCTCAATTTACAAGAGCCGTTCCACAGGTAAAATTTTATGGGCGTTGAATATGGGGCGTGGCACTTTTTCAGCAGACCAAATTTTCGGTATAACTTTCAAGCTATAAGTCACACATTAATGAAACTCGGTTAGAACGTTCTATTTAGTCGTGTCTTTCGACTGGCAAAATTGAGCCAGTATAGGCCAAAGGGGTGTGGCACCGCCCATAAAATTAAAATTTATGATATCGAATAGCTTTGGAACTAAATGCCGTATAATAATGAAATTCAGTATGGAGTTGCCACTTGGTGATATATTTCTACTATAAAACAGCGATGGGCTTTGGAAAAGGGGGTGTGGCTCCGCCCATACAAGCCAAATTTGCGATATCGAATAACTTTGAATTATAAGTAGCATAGCCTCGAAATTTAGTTATCAATTTACACGAGTTGTTCCACTCAGATAGAGATAGAGATAAAGATAGAGATAAAGATAGAGATAAATATAGAGATAGAGATGGAGAGAGAGATAGAGATAGAGATAGAGATAGAGATAGAGATAGAGATAGAGATAGAGAAAGAGATAGAGATAGAGATAGAGATAGAGATAGAGATAGAGATAGAGATAGAGATAGAGAAAGAGATAGAGATAGAGATAGAGATAGAGATAGAGATAGAGATAGAGATAGAGATAGAGATAGAGATAGAGATAGAGATAGAGATAGAGAAAGAGATAGAGATAGAGATAGAGATAGAGATAGAGATAGAGATAGAGATAGAGATAGAGATAGAGATAGAGATAGAGATAGAGATAGAGATAGAGATAGAGATAGAGATAGAGATAGAGATAGAGATAGAGATAGAGATAGAGATAGAGATAGAGATAGAGATAGAGATAGAGATAGAGATAGAGATAGAGATAGAGATAGAGATAGAGATAGAGATAGAGATAGAGATAGAGATAGAGATAGAGATAGAGATAGAGATAGAGATAGAGATAGAGATAGAGATAGAGATAGAGATAGAGATAGAGATAGAGATAGAGATAGAGATAGAGATAGAGATAGAGATAGAGATAGAGATAGAGATAGAGATAGAGATAGAGATAGAGATAGAGATAGAGATAGAGATAGAGATAGAGATAGAGATAGAGATAGAGATAGAGATAGAGATAGAGATAGAGATAGAGATAGAGATAGAGATAGAGATAGAGATAGAGATAGAGATAGAGATAGAGATAGAGATAGAGATAGAGATAGAGATAGAGATAGAGATAGAGATAGAGATAGAGATAGAGATAGAGATAGAGATAGAGATAGAGATAGAGATAGAGATAGAGATAGAGATAGAGATAGAGATAGAGATAGAGATAGAGATAGAGATAGAGATAGAGATAGAGATAGAGATAGAGATAGAGATAGAGATAGAGATAGAGATAGAGATAGAGATAGAGATAGAGATAGAGATTGAGATTGAGATTGCGGTTGAGGTTGAGGTTGAGGTTGAGATTGAGATTAAGATTGAGATTGAGATTGAGATTGAGATTGAGATTGAGATTGAGACTGAGCTTGAGATTCAGATAGAGATAGAAACCATTTCCGCAACGACAGCAACGCGTCGGGTACCAGCTAGTAAATATATATAAACTAGCCAATACCCGCTGCTTCTCCGGCGATAAAAATACTAAATATCATTAAAAACTTTAAATCTTAAAATTTAACAGCCGTATTCATATTGAAGTGGGAAGAGTGTAAATAATGGTTGGTGTATTAGATAAATTCAGTGAGTTGTTATATTTAAAAATCAAAAGTTTTTCTAAGCTCTCTGCACTGAAATAATTTTCATTTTATTAATTTTTTTTTTTTTATAAATATTTTGAAATCTTTGACAAATTTTCTTGTGTTCATTTTCTTTTTTCGAAATTTTTTATATATTTTGACTTTTCTTGACATATTTTCCAAATGTTTGATATATTTTGAATAATTTTAATTATTTTTGACAATATTTGTGCTAAAATGAGAGCAAATAATTTAAAAACTGCTTTATGAGAGGTGTGTTATAAGCCTTACAAAAAAAATTAAAAATTTCAACCATTTCTAAAAATCCTCTAATTTATAAACAAACATTTTCAAACACTTTTTGACATTTTGTTTGTTTTTGATACATTTTGAAATAATTTGATACATTTTTGACAATATTTGTTGTGCTCAGATGAGAACAAACAAATTTTAAAAATGCTTTATCGAGGGTTTATTGAAGGTTTCAACCATTTTTAAAATTCTCTTATTTATCAAGCATTTAAAAGAGCTTTTGAAAGCTGTTGAAACGTTCAACATGAAAAATGTTTTTAAATTTGTTTTCGATTTTTTTCTTATGAAGGCTTTGTAAGAGGCTCATAATTTTTTATGAATACAGCCGTTAGAATTTCAGTAAAATTGTATATTTGTGTTGGAGCGACTTAGTAGTTCCATCCGAATAAAGTAACCAGCTAACTAATGTAATAAAAAATAACTAAAGTAATAAACTTTCTGTATCTTCCTGATAATTTTTTTTCATGCATTGGTTCACTTTTCCTAGCGCTGTGACTATTGGGGTACTCACAGTTTTGTTTTATCTGGTGTGTTAACTACGCCGTCTGTTAACTCTAAAACATTTTGCCATGTGGTAACTACTTTTGATTTTGTGTTGCATGTAAAAAAGAGATAACACAAACTGGTAAAATTGCCTTGTTTTCCAACATGTTTGTTTTTCGTAGCAAACTGGCATTTCTGAAAGGTATTTTTATTTTATTGAAAAATCAATAAATCAAAGAAAGCTTCTCTTGTTATTTTTATTTTATTGAAAAATCAATAAATTAAAGAAAGCTTCTCTTTTCAAAAGGCGTGTCAATTTTAGAATGAACTACGTGTAGGGGTTCTCACAATTTGATTGAAGTATCGTTTTAAAGTTACTATACATAAACTTTAGAAGGGATCTGTAAATACCCTATATATAAAAATCTCGTTTATACGTAAAAATATCAGCTCAGAGGTAAGAAAAATATATGACGGCCTTAGAGAATTGTTATTTTAAAATTAAATATGTATATCTTTCGTTTAAGCTGATAAATTTCATCAAAACATTTCAACAAAACATCGACACGGAATTTTTGTCGATGCTTTTATAAAAGTGGCAGTATTTTTACATTCAAAAAGGTGGCAGCATTGGTACCGCACTCAATACATGTTGCTGTCTTTTTTGTGGACCTTCCCACCGGAAAAAAGAATCAATTCTCTTCTCCAATATAGATTCTAGAATTGATTTTTTTTAACACCCCATCGGGAAAAAAGAACAAATTTTATATAAAAAAGAATCAATTCTCTTCTCCAGTATAGATTCTAGAATTGATAAATTTTAACATGCTGATGTCCTACAAAGAATAGTACATTCTTTTCTCGCTTCAAGTGGAATCGCTACAGAAATCGATTTTTTATTTACTTTTTAAATAGATTCTTTTCATATATGTAATATTTCAATATTGGCAGCAACCTATATTTTTAATGAATTTCAACTACGAAATCAAAGATTTGGATTGTTGTTTGTATTGATTGTTGTTGCCTACATAAGATTTTGTTGTTTGTATAAGTATATTTGAATATACTACCACTATACGGCACAGGGGCGGTTGTTAAGAAAAATGTCTACCCAAACATAAAACAAAACAAAGCATACATATTTGTTTTGCATAAATCATAGGTACGCACCATTATAAAACAATTATAAGACCAACGCGTGAAATATGATAAAAATTTAAAAAGAAAAATTCAAGCAAACAAAATTTAAACCAATTTAAAAAATTGAAACAACAGATATTTTAAATTTAATTTTTGACAATGAAAGCACCGCTCCTGAGTTTTTTTGTTATAAATTACATTTCGAGTACATAAAAAAAAACAAAAATAAATAAATAACTGGTCATTTTAGCCCTTGAAAGGACTTTGACCTAGCTTCTTAGGATCAATTGTGTTGTGCGTGTTATTAAGTTTTTACACAATTGACCGAGAACCGGACCTACAGTTTTAACGCCGACTCCGAACGGCGATGAATGGCATGTTCTTATTCTCAATTAGCTTTACATGGCATTTTGATTACTCTCTGAGGTTTGCCATTGTCTGCAGAGAGGTGGCGGCCGTACAGAAAAATTATTTTAATTCAAATAATTTTTTGTCGCTGCTGGGTTTAAAACCCGGGTCTCCAGGTACGTTGACATAGAGGCCACGGACTTTTAACCAACTACGCCACGGACGCCACAATTTCAGGTACATTCACAGTACAATGTACTGCCAATATAGAAGTATTACATATATGATTATTTTAAATGAAAAGTATTAACTTTTGGAAATAAGAAAACAAATCAAAACAGACTGATGCTTTTCTCACTTATACCAGGAATTTGTTTTAGAATCAGTTCGTTTTTCACTTATCAAAAAAGCAAGCAAGGAATCTAAAAACATTTTATAAAGCAGAAATAATTATATTGGTCGTAATCGATTATGGCTGGAATAAAAACGAATCAGTAAACTTTTGCTTGATAGATTCCAATTCATAGGTTTTGCTTTCAATGTATATGTTCTTTGGAATACATTCTAAAATGTAAGCAAAAGAATTCATTCTATATACGATTTTTGTTTCTAGAATCTATTTTCATTTTGTCGGTGGGACGCTGATGTCCTACAAATAGTAGTACATTATTTTCTCGCTTCCATATGAATAGCTACAGAAATCGATTCACTTTTTAAATGCATTCTTTTAAATAAAAAGTATTCATTTTCGGAAATGAGAAAACAAATCAATACAGACTGATGCTTTTCTCACTTATGCCAAAATTTGTTTGGTTGATATATTCGTTGATATATTGGTTGATATAAACTTTTGATTGATATATTCCAATTCATATGTTTTGCTTTAATTTATATATTCTTTGGAATACGTTCTAAAATGTAAGCAAAAGAATCTATTCCATTTACGATTTTTTTTTTTTTTTAATCAATTCTCATTTTCCCGCTGGGTTGTTGACTTTTATATATGATGCTCAAAAAGAGTTTGAAAATAGAGCTTTTGTCTCACAGTGATTTTGACATATTGTTCTATCTCATATATTCGTCAACATTAGAGTGCTGATATATTGTTATATGAGCGAGAAAATGTATAGAGGAAATTAAATTTCAAAATAAAAAAACTCAGGAGCGGTGCTTCCATTGTCAATAATTTTATTTAAAATTTTTGTTGTTTGAATTTTTTGATTAAAATTTTGTTTGTTTAAGTTTAATCATATTTCAGGCGTTGTTATAATTGTTTTATAATGGTTCGTTCCTGTGATTTAGGCAAAACATATATGATTTGTTTTGTTTATATGTTTGGGGCAAACGTTTTCATAACAACCGCCCCTGTGACGGTTTGACTTTTTATTTTTTGTGTAGTAATTTTCATATATTCAAATATACTAACACAAATAGCAACATCTTATGTTGTTATGGCTGTCTCTCTTCGATTTCAGAGTTGGAATACAGAAGTATTACATATACATATGTTCTACCTTATTAGCTTTGGGCACAACCTTTTTTTGAGATGCACAGAGCTTTAATGAGAAAATTTTTTCTCTCTGAGAATAAGAATAAAGAAATTGTATGGTTATTCTCTTTGAATTTGAACTAATTATTTCAACAATGGTTATTAAATTTATATATCCCATGTCCCAACTGGGCACCATAGCTATCCTAGAGAAAAAGATTTTTTGAAATTAGCCATTCCAAATTAAACGCATCAAAAAAACGTAAATTACGGGTTGACCCGTAGAATTTAATCGTCTCACGAATTAAAAACACTAATTTGAGTAAACAATTGTTTACACTTTTTTTCAAGTTTTTAAGTAACATTAAAATTTCGCCAAAACGGGAGAAAAAGTGAAATTGCCTTACTCTTGAAAAATCATATAATCAACAAAACTAACTCGATTTTCATGTTTGAGGTATTTTCGAAAAGGCAATAAATAATTGTTTTTTATAAAAATATAAAAAAGACAAAATTATTTTTTTAAGTTTCTTAACTTCAAGGTCAAATTCAAAGGTCAAAAATGCGTCATATTCGCTGGTATACGGCGCACTTTTTTTTTTGAGGTACAGTCTAATGTACATAGTATGGTTGTATGAAAGGTGGTCGTTTAAAACATATTAAATATATTATTAAAATAGAAAGAAAAATAACACCCTCATCATGTTTGGCAGATGGAAAGGTAATAAAATAAACTTTCTGAAAATATTTTTTTTCAATTTTAAAAGTGGGGAAAAATCCTATTTTTATGACTTGCAAAATTTGACCTTGAAGTTAAGAAACTTAAAAAAAAATAATTTTGTTTTTTTTATATTTTTATAAAGAACAACTATTTATTGCCTTTTCGAAAATACCTCAAACATGAAAATCGAGTTAGTTTTGTTGATTATATGATTTTTCAAGAGTAAGGCAATTTCACTTTTTCTCCCATTTTGGCGAAATTTTAATGTTACGTAAAAACTTGAAAAAAAATGTACAAATTTTTTTACTCAAATTAGTGTTTTTAATTCATGAGAAGATTCCATTCTGAAAGTTTGAGCAACATCGGAGGTGGTCAACCCGTATGAGTGATACGTTCAAAATGGAATGGTTGAAATAGCGCATTTCCAATTCATTTCTAACCGCATAGTGCACGAAAATGGCTTTAACAGTTTTAGGACTTCACAATATTCACATTTGAGAGGATACAGTTATCGATGACTAGATGCGAGAAGAATGAAAGAAAATTATTCGAAAAAAAAAATGCAAGGGACTAATAACGTAAGAGCACAAACAACACTCAGGACCAACAACGATGATCTTGGTAGAATGTGTATAAATCTTAGCGTGACTGCCTGTCATCTTGGGAACCTGGTTTCGAGTCCAGTTTGTTATGGACTCCTTTTTTAATTCTTTGGATATTTCTTATTAACTACCTTTAAAATTCAGCAATACTGTCGACTTTATATCAAACTAAGGCAGACTTATCTGAATAGGTGCACCAACTGATATGATTGATTAAGGCTTATAAAAAAATGGGTAAAGATTTTTCTTACACAATTTTTGGGGCAAACAAATGATAGACTTAGGAATTAGCTGTAGAAAATATAACAAACTAAACTGCAGTATATCTCTCAAAAAGACACATAAGGGTATATCTCTGTTTAAGTACTTAAGAATTTTTCTGTTTAAGAACTTTTAATATAATAGCATTTCTTTACGTAATTTACCAGTCTAGTTTTATTAATTTAGATAAGCATTTGAAAAACAGCTTGGTTTGTATCTAAAAAAAATATAATAGGCTGCTTTCATTGTCATTTCAGTGTTGACATTTCATATTATAGCAATTTCTATTCGGAAATTATTGTAGTACATTTGAACTTAAAGAAATATGTTTTCAATAGCTTAGTCGGTCCAATCGTGAGTTTTGAAGCCATGAGGTCTTAGGATCGATTCCCGCAATGAGCGAACAATTTTTTAAAAAGTTTTTTTTTGAAGTGAAACTTCTTAGGCGGCGCTTCGAAATTTGAACGAGAATTGGAGGAGTGAAATATCCAGGCCACTTTACTTCATTTCGTTACACGATAGAGAAGAAAGATATGTTTTATAGTAGAGAGAATGAGAGAGATATACATACATTGTACAAAAGACTGAAAAAATTTCCTTGTCACCGCTGAGGATCGAACCTGTGAACTCAAGATTACAAAGAAAAAGCACAATCTATCGAGCTATACTCTTCATATAGAAATATACTCTACATACCAATTAATCAAACTACTTTTGCTGTAGATGCCCAGCGGAAAAGTAAAAAGCCTTCCTAGAAATAGCGCTTTTTATGCGCTTTTTTTGTATGCTTTGAGGATGCGCTTTTCAGAGTTCAGAGTTGTGGAGCTCATATTTTTATATACATTTTGTTCTAGAGTTGGGTCGTTCCGGAACTATATAGTTCCAGGCATAGTTGCCAGTTTTGTGGGAAATTTCCCATTTGTGGGATATTTTAATTGCTGTGGGATGTGGGAATTCCCATGAGATTTTTTAATTCAATGAGGGATTTTTCAAGTCTTGTGGGATTTTTTTTCGATACATATTTTTTATTTAAATTAAATAACAAAATTGATGTTTTTTCCTTGAATTTACTTATTTATTTCACATTTTAATATAAATAATTTTAATTATTATATTATATAATAATATTAATAATAATTTTAATAATATATGTATGTGAATTTTTGTTTTTTTAATAATCGCTGAAATTTTTGTAATGTTCATTTAAAATTTAAACGTTTGATCTCAATCTTAATATTTCGAATACGGCCTTTCATTATTTACATATATTGAAAACAAATTTTTGAGCTTTAGGCCAAGCATGTTGACAACAAGACAACAGGCAGAAAAAAGAAGGCAACAACCAACAACAACAACAACGGCTCTGTATAGAGCAAATCACACAGCTTGACTATACAGACTGTTTCATTGGCCAATGTAATATAAATATATACAAAAATAAATTCCGGGTAACTTTCTCGGCATATTGGCAGTGTAAGTAGAACCAAAGTAGCTTGAGTGGATCACAGTGTAAAGTCATACAAAGACTACTGGTGAGTTGGTGTAGCAGCCAACGAAACAGTCTGTATAGGCAGCTGTGTGATTTGCTCTATACAGAGCAGTTTATGTTGTTGTTGGTTGTTGCCTTCTTTGTTCTTCATGTTGTCTTGTTGTCAACATGCTTGGCCTTAAGCGCAAAAATTTGTTTTTGATCTCAATGTTAACAGTTAATTACTTATAAATAAAATTTTGTATATTTTATTTTCTGTTTTTTATTTACTTTAATTTTTAAACAATTAATATCCCTTAAAAACATCTTTAAAGAAGTTCTCAATATATGTTTTATAACTTTAATCACTGATATATATTTCTAAAATTTCCCATTTGTGGGATTTTTTAATGGCTGTGGGATTTTTTGTGGGATATTTAAGTGCTGTGGGTTTTTTTAGTAAAAATATCCCACGTGGGAATTTTTTTTAATTGCTGTGGGAAAAAGAGAATTTGTATGGGAATATTAGTTGGCAACTATGGTTCCAGGAACTAGGTTCACTGCCTGACATAGTTCCAATCGTTACTTTAAAAGAACTGTAGCAGTGAAAAATTTTTTTCATATCACGAAACTAGTTCCGACATCCCTTTCGCACACATTACTGCTTAAGGGTTCATTCGACTACAAGCACAACGATTAAGTTTGTAAGAGCGACCGAAATAAATGTATCGAGAGTAAAAATTGTCGTTCTTGCATGAGACAGAACTAACAAGGAACGAATGCAATGGGTTCTATTCCAGATAGAACTCTACGCCACGTTACGTTGCGTTGCTTTACGATTGCATAATCGAGCATTTACACTAAAATCGTTATTATTACTATTCGTTATTAATGCTTCTTTACTGTATACACGGTATACTGTATCTTTTTTTTATTTTAGGAAATATGCAAAAAATCAACTTTACCAAAAAGTGCTGAAGATAAAAATCTCTTCCGTTTGCAAAAAATACGGTTTTAAAAATTGGAAATTAAGACATTTTTATTCGTTTATAAGTTAGCGATTTTGACTATCAAATGCCAGAATAAATTAAGTTTTTGCCATAAAGTGTATGGAAATATGCAAAAATTAAACTTTCCATCCATAAAAGGTGATGAAGAGAAATCTCAGAATTTATTACGATTGGGTCAGTCCGCCGAGATTGATCACAAAATAGCAAATTCGGTAGCTTGACTATTTTAAAAAAATTTTATTTTACCAGCGTCTACTGTATTCCTAAACTTCATAAAAAGGCCAACAATAATGCAGCATTTTAATTTGAGAAAGTTGCTGCGACCTCGGCGAAGGTAAAGCTTTTTTTTCAAAATCAGAAGAAAAAATTAGGAAATTCTTAATAAAGTATACCAATTTTGGGTTAAGGACTAATTTTTTTTAAAATTTGATAGCATATTTGAGTTCAGCGGACGATTTTACATTAGGATATGTTATATAAATGTTATATATATAATGTTATATATATATGTTATATAAATATGATATATAAATTAGGATAGTCAAAAGTTTTTGTAGGACTTAAATTTAAATAGGGAACTCGATTTGAAACATCCATTTTATACTTCTTCAAATTCACGTTTTTTAGCGGCGCCAATCCAGTTTGCGAATTTTCTGAATTTTTTCTCGCGTCACATGCTTATATACATCTAGGATTCAGAATCTGGCCTTGCAGGCAGGTTCTGGAATACTTTTGGAAAAAAAACCCATCTAATACTCATGTAATAAAATGGACGAATTTTAAAATGCTTCATCTTTTAAATGCACCTAAAAACCACTTTCATTCTTATATGATAAGAATCCTCTTATGACGTAGTTTATTTAATATTAATTTCAAATTTTTTCTCCCGTGCCCATTGAAGATACTTTGCCCCAAAGTTAAGGCAAATTTGAGATTTCTTATTTTTCAAAGCGATGTAACCCAAAAAGTTTATGATCTAGTCACTTTAAAAAATTTATATTTTAAGATCTTACTAAGACGTACTTAATACAAAAAAAAATAGGTCCGCTTCTTTCTATTCTATTAAAATTTTTTTTTCAAAGTTACCAAAAATTACGATTTTTTTTTTAAACTTTCACTGTCTTTTTTAAATTAAGTAACATCCCAATTAATTTGTCTGATATGCAAGATAATAGCCTAAGGTATAATTAATAGAATTTTTTTTCATTTATAACTGTATGTTTAATAGGAGCTGAGATATGATCATTACCGCAAACTCTACAAGATACGAAAATCTCTCGTGGTTGCATGAAAAATATGGACGGCATTTTGCAAATACAACAAAAAAGTTTTTTTTTAAAGCAGTTCTAAGATGCCGAAACATTACGAAATTTATGGTAAAAAAATAAAAATTTTTTAAAATAGTCGGGCGACCACTATGTGATCAATCTCTGCGGACTGACCCGATTGTTTTATTTACGATTTGTTTACGATTAATTACTTTAAAAAATCCCTGGGGGTAGGGTCATGTTTTTTGATTACAGAAACAGTTAATAAATTTGTTTGCAAAATTGGAAGCATTTTTGCTATTAAACGTTATGTCATGTAAAAGGTAGCCGAAAATGCAATTTTGAGTTTTTATTATTTTAACAACAAAAACAACTTTTGTGTCATTTTTTGAGTAAAAAGTCAATATTTTGGACCTTTTTTAAAAGAAATATTAAAAATATATCCGCTAAGATAACGGTACCCTTTAGATTGTTTTTATTAAGTGCTTGAATTGAGTTTATCAACGAAAAAAATTTATTTATTTATTTATTTATTTTTAGTTATTTGTTTACCATCTACTGGGCTACGCCCTCACAGATTACATACTTAGCCTAATACTTAATACTAATTTGAATAAAAGAAATTTTTCACATCAATTTTGAAGTTATTTCTATCTTCCGTAAAATCGCAATGACTCCCTGCTAAATTGCAAAGAGATATGCATCTAGAAATAGGCTCATTCGCTCCATAGTTAGTTCTATGGAAGCGAGAATGAAAAAGATTTGCATTTCTAAGCGCTCTTTGTGGAACATTAAACATAATAAGACCAAGTAATTCCGGGGAATCTATGGTGCTATCAATTAAATCTTTTATAAATAGAACACACTGAGTTTTTCGTCTATTAAAAAGTTTTTGTAAACCTAGGAGTTGACAACGCGAGTCATAAGATGGCATGTTTTCATATGAATACGTACGTCGCAATGCAAATCTAGAAAAGCTCTTTTGAATCCTTTCAATTCGAACAATATCAGTTCCATACATTGGACACAATGACACAAGCATATTCTAAAATTGATCTTACTAATGAAAAAAATTGTGTTTAAACTGTAAAAGGATTTAAAAATTCTTTAGAATTTCGTTTTAAAAACCCGAGTTTTGAATTTGCCTTTGAGATAATATACTCCATATGAGAATCAAAAGAGAATTTCGCATCAAAAAAGACTCCAAGATCTTTAACAACATGTTCACGTTTTAATAAAATATTTGTGTTGGTAGAATAGTTATAAACACAAGGTAAATTTTTCCGAGTATATGTGACAATTTTGCATTTCTTATAGTTTAGACTTAAGCCATTAATATCACACCATGCAATAAATAGGTTGATCTCTCTTTGAAATTTAGCGCAGTCATTAAGATTCTTTACAGCAATGAATATTTTCAAATCATCAGCGTAAAGTAAAAATTTACAAAATGAAAAAATATTAGAAACATCATTTATAAACAAAATAAACAAGAGAGGCCCCAGGTGGCTTCCTTGTGGAACACCGGATTTCGCATCAATAACTCTAGAGTACTGATCTTCTACTCTTACCACCAACTTTCTATTGGAAAGATACGAAGTTATCCACTTTAAAAATACTGAATGTATTCCTAGTTTTTCAAGTTTGTTAACTATTAGTTTATGATTTAGACTGTCGAATGCTTTGGTAAAATCAGTGTATAACACATCAACTTGTGAGTTATTTTCAATAGCGTGTAAGCAGTAGTTAGAGAATATTGCAAGGTTCGTATTCGCGGACCTACCACTGAAAAAGCCGTGTTGGTTTATTGAAATATAATTTTTAAAATCGGCAAATAATCGTTTATTAATAATTTTATCTAAAATTTTGGGTATGATCGAAAGTTTTACTATTGGCCTGTAGTTTTCTATTAGATCTGATTTTCAAAACTGGCCTTTTTGACCTGATTTCAAAACTGGCGTTATAAACGAAACTTTCCAATCGTCTATAACCGTACCAACTGAAAGAGACTTATTAAATAGCAGCGTTAAGCCAACATATATTTTTAAATAGAATTGGTGGTATTTAATCAAAACCAGGTCCTTTATTAATGTCTAAGTCTTGGAGAGCATCAAGTACTTCCTTCTCAGATATTGTAATGCTTCCTATATTAACAATTTCAGATAGACTTGACACGTCATCATCTATATCTGACTGATAATTGTCAAAAACTGATCCAAAAAAGTCTGCAAACAATTCAGATATCTATTTTGCATTATTTCCTTTTCTTCCATCGAGCTCCATATACTTAGGAAACCCGCTCGTTTTCCGTCTAGAGTTTAAAAATCCCCAAAATGATTTTGGATTTGATTTAATATTATTCTCTGTGGAGAAGATATACTTTTTGTATAAAAAATTTGATAAGAACTCAAATTCCTTCCTACGTAAAACAAAATGTGCTTTATCTTCGGCCAGTTTGGTTATTTTATATTTACTGTGGGCTTTATTTCTTAAATTTTTGTGATGTAAAAGGTTTCGATTATACCATGGTAGTTTAAAATGACGCTTTGATTGTTTTATTGGTACAAATAAATGAAAACCCTCATCAAAATTATTTTTTAAGGTGTAATACATAGTATCCAAATCAAGTGATTCAAACACTACCCTCCAGTTAATAGAGTTAAAATATTGGTTCAAAGCAAAAAAATTAGTTTTATGAAAATTATACGATAGTTGTAAATTATCGCATGGTGGCTGATCAATAATATTATAAAAACCGAATTCTAATTTAAGCGCTATATGATGTACCGATTCCTTGGTAAGAGGCATATCACATTTAGAAATATTAAACTTAAATTCATTGTTTATAAATATTAAATCAAGTATTCTGTTAATACTATTTTTAAAACTGTTGATTTGAAAAAGATTCATCGCATATAAGGTATCACAAAAAAATTTTCAATATCATTTTTTAAATTAAAGGGAAATAATAGTTTTTCATAAAATCTCCATTCAATATTGCCTAAATTAAAATCACCAAGAATACATGGCATTTGATTTGAGTTAAGTGAATCTAATATTGTGTTTATATTATATAAATGATTACTAAATATTTCTAAGCTGCTATAAGGGGGAATGTAGCTTAAGATAAAGACTATTTCTTGATTATCATTGTTAAAACAAACAGCAACACACAGCTATTCGATGTTATCTGCATTCCGTGGTAGTTGCATAATTTTACTTCTAAAATGAGACGAGACAGCAATACAAACGCCTCCTCCTCTGCTTAAACCAAGTTTAAGAGGTCGATCTCTACGAAGCACTTCGTAGCGAGAATCAAATAATTCAGACGACAAAAAATTCGGTGTTAACCATGGTATAATAATACAAGGTAGCATTGACAGTTGCTTGGGAAATCATATACTGTCAAAAAATATACTCAAAAAGAGAGCGCTCACAATCCGCCATTGAAAACACAAGCAATGTTGAAAACGTTGAAGTGAAAAAAAACAACAACCACAGCAGCTGCTGATGTATTTCCACAAAAAGCTGTTTTTGACAGTTTATGTTTTCCTGTTGAAGAGAAAATAAGCAGTTGTCAATGCTACCATGTATTATTATACCATGGGTGTTAACCATGGGTGTTAACCATGCTACTTTTAATACTTTATTCAAAAAATTGCACAGCGAAACCCTATTTTGATCTCGTGATCCCATTTCATTTTGGAATCATTTGGTGACCAGTTTGAGCAAAATAAAATAAAGCCTAGCTCACTCTCTCAAATTTCCCTTTTACATTGAAGCAACAACAATGCGTGACCCATGATACAATTACAAGGTAGGCTCATTTTAAAATGGCTGCTTAATTGTGAAATTTTGCAACAACAAAGCTGTAGAAGCCACAAACGTCAAACGACAAAAGCAACAACAACAACAAAGAAAAACTAGAAGCTATCAGCTGATTTTGACTACTAGCGCACCCTGCTCTCCAATATGAGCCTACCTTGTAATTGTATCATGGCGTGACCGTGATGTGATCGTGAGCGTCTGTATAACAACGGCCTTATTGTCGCTCCATGTTTGAGTAACAGCAATTAATTGCAGAGATAAAGAGATTGGAAACTTCGGCAAAAAAGAGATAGCCGTATGCCAAAATGCAGTCAATACTAATGCAAATGTTATAAATGTGTTAGTAAAATTTCATGACAAACTCACCCCTCTCCCTATATTCACCGCTCTCCTGGGAAATTGGACGCTGGTGAAAATGCAATTTTTTCAGCGAAACCACCACCATACACATAGGTAAAAACAAACTTACAATTTTTATTCAAACATTTTCATGCTTAAACAAATCAAAACTGAGTTTTTAAAACAAAAATAGAGTAGTTTAAATAGAAACTGAATTATACTTTTCTGTTAACGACAGCACTTGTCAATAGAACAAGTGTTTTTATTTTAAATTCAATTTTTTTCCATCAAAAAAATTTTTTTCTATTATAAAAGCAACTCCATAAATTAGATTGACAATGCTCACATTTCTGTATTGACTAAATTTTTTTATCGACTTTTATTAACACTATTCTTGCTCAGCTTAAAACAATTTTCTTTTAAATATGCAAGACTTTTTTGGGTGTAGTACCCATTTTTGACAACTATGAGGTAAACTCACATACACAATTCGTGATTGCAAAAAAAACTGAAGAACAAGCATTTTTATCTGTCAAAATCAACAGAATTCACAATAGAAACGAAGTTTCCCATCTCATTATCTCTGATTAGTTAGAGCCGAGCTGCAGTTTATAGTGTCGCATCTGGGTAGGTTAGCGGAATTGTTGAAATATTCACCTCGAAGTTTTTTGGTTTCTGCATGAATTTGGTAACTTTGACAGAAAGGGGCCAAATGTTATTATCAAAAATGTTGCTATATAAAGCCACAGGCACTCCTAGTTTGAAGTTAACAAAGTTCAGTTTTGTAAGGTCTGCATCCTTTTTTATAAGTTTGCAACAGGTAAAGATTTTGGGTGAAACATTAAGTTTATTTGCAACGTATTCTTGCACCGCTTCCGGCTTAGTATGAACGTTGAATTTAGAAACATGTACGTGTTTTAAACTATGTATAATCTCTAGTTCGTTGTCAATAACGGCAGTTCCGTAAATAGCTTTGTTATTTTTACTAGGGACTAGTTTTTGTTTTGATTTATTATTGTTCTTTTTTTTCTGTATGTGATCCATTGCTCATTTATGTTATTTTGCTCCAAGTCGTTGACAGCATCTTCGAAGTCATCCTCTTCACGTCTTTTTTCTTCAGCTTGTGGGAGGGATTCAAGTGATGCAGAAGTAATTGCCTCACTGTTTGTTTTATTATTTTGGCGCTTAGACTTAGACTTTAGTGCGTCAGAATAAGTTATCGGCTTACTGTTCATTGCTAAGATTTCATTTAGCTTATAGTCAGAGTTAATAAACTTCGATTGCATATCTCTCATTGTCTGAGAGAGAACCTCAATTTTACTTTGAGTATCGTTTGATATAACAATGCAGGAATTACACTGCCACATTAAGTTTGGATTATTTATTAATGTCTTCACTGTTTCAGCATGCAAATCAACGCAGTTTGTGTAGAAAACGCGACCACAAATCGATGCACATCGAACATAGTCTGTTGTTTTCACATTAAAAAAATTAGTATCAGCCTTAATATTGGCTGTACATTTACCGCAAAAATTATTATTCATTATCGCTCTGAAAAGTACGTCCGAACTTCACGACGAATGACGACGACTGAATGAAATATATTCAAAAACAACGGAGTTATTTGCATCGCAAGTAAAATATACGAATTTCTGATAGTTTTTTGTTATTCTAAGGAAACGATGTTATTAGAAAAAGACGTTGTACCAGAAGTTTGTGCAATTTTAAAGATATGTGAATGTTTTTGGTGTCAAAATAACAGGATTTCCTTAAAATTAATAAGTCGAGCATTTTCGCTTGAAAAACATACGCTAGTAGTTAGATTTGCGTTGCTTGTAAAGGGGCGGAAGAGGCGTGGTCAAAACTTAGTATGCCATAGTTAGGATTCAAGTAATCATTCAACCTTAGTTAGGATTCAAGTAATATGTGAGCCGAGTTTGAGTTAAATCCGTTCAGCCGTTAAGATTTGAATTGTAGTCAAACAGAAAATGTTTTTTATTAATTAACAGATAGATAACTCATTCAGTTTTAATACGATTTTCCTAAATGAACATTAATTTTATTCGTAATAAATTGTACTTTCAGGAAATTTTGCATTTATAGAAGTTCTAAGAAAAATTTGGCAGTCAATAATCGTGAAAGCTGAACAAATTAAAAAAAGGTAAACATTTTGGTTTGAATATAGTTACTTAAATGACATTATTCTTGAGTTCTTCCAGGACCAATTTTGTTAAATAACACAATTTTTGTTGATTAAGGTTCCGGAGCATGATGATAACAGATTCAACCTTCAGTCGTAAGTTGTGTGGTGGAAATCCTGGCAAATCCAATGAATTCAGGAACTTCGTTGGATAATTGGTTGCTTCGTACGGATTAGCCACTCAATCAATAGAATTGATTCTTCGATTCGTGGTTCGATTTCGCGGTTCACATAATTCGGGGCGATGTTTGAAATGCATTTAAAATGGTTTCTCTTTCGGCGTTGTGAAATGGCAGAAATTTGGCGGGAACGAAATTAACCCAATTGCCAATTGTAAGGCGATCTGGCAACTCTATCATAGAACATCCTAAAAGCGTCGTTCAGTTGGTTTTAGAAACGATAACCGCTCACGCACGCGCTTGTAAAAGTTTATATAATAATTCGTTTTCTTAAATATTTAAACTATATTAATGTAATCTTTGTGTTGAACATATTTTACAATTAAAACTTAAATAAATAACTTGATTGAATGTTCAGTTTATTCGTTCGTTAACACAATCGTCAACTATTTATTCGAAAAAATTTCGGCAGACGGACCGCAACTTCTTGACATAACACCACAACAATACAAAAGCTTAAGGCAGGCGTTGATTTCATCATTTCACTCCACTTTTTTTTTAAACCTGGGTAACCAATCATATTTCTAAGGTGGTATATAAAATACATTTAAAACTGTTAAAAATTAAAAACAATAGAAAATTTCACTAGAAATTAAAAAACGTAAATATTGGTCTTTGATTTTTATTTAATTGTTGACATATTTCGATAAGCTACTTAATTCTTGAGATAGAAAAAAGATAACAATGTTAGGCGAAACGATTCACATTGGTTATCCAGGGTTAATATACAGATTAACACCTGATGTGAAGGCTATGTAGCCAATTTAAAATTTTTCTGTTATTTTATGATAAAAAATATCTTCACAAAATAATTTTCACCACTTTGCCCAAAAATACAAACGATTGCATTATTAAACAAATAAAAAAAAAATCGAGTGCAATTTTTGACGACTTACATGTATTATTTATAAACAATTTGAGTGAGTGCGCGTAGCAGGGCACAAAAATGCACGATTATTTTAATTTAATATTTGTTTTTGAACACTAGAGTCCCCATGAGATAGCCATTGTCATAGCCCTGACCGCGCATATTTTCTAAAGGCATGCCATTCACTTCGAGTCCTTTCAAAATAAAATCAATTAATGCTTTGCTTGCAGTTGAATTTACTGGTAAAAAACATAAAAAAATGCTCACCACTTAAAACTTTAGTATTCGTTATCTTAACATATATTTAAATATATAATTGACATTTGTTCCACTCTGCTAACATCCTGAGTGCAATTTACGATAATATAATATTTTGTCACAACGGTTTTATTTTCAAGATAATCAGACAATAAATGAAATAAAATACTTTTATTACCATATCATACTATGACATAATATACACTTAATGATTAAAAAGGTATTTTAATCCGTTGATTTTAAGATTTTCATGAAAATAAAATCATTGCTCTTATGCACACAAGAATCGTAAGTGTCACAGAGTTTAAAATAAATTTTTCCATTTCAAATTGATTTTGAAAATATTTTACCTTTTTTTAATCCTTTTATGAGCCTGTTTCCTTGCTTCTATTTGGTATTGCATTAAATTCCATTCACGGCACTTATTAATCCAAAACTGTATCACAAATTCCTTTAAATTTTATTTATTTCGATAAGATATTCATACCATATTCAGAGAACTTTTCTTTTTATGTTTTGTAAGTAGATAAAATATATTTTCAAAATTTATCTTTGAATTTTCGTTAATCTTGATACTGCGAATAGCACTTCACATTTTCACAAATGAACATATTTCACACGAATAAAATTAATTCACGTAAATTTCGATTAGTTACATTTTAATTTTTTTATCGCGTAAGGGACGACGAGTTCATTAACAATATATGCTTAACAATTAATACGGAGGAGTATGCGTTCCCTGTTCTATTAGGTTTTGTGAGAAATTTGGAAGCACTGCCAACGAACCTACGATGCAAATACAATTCAAACCAAACCGAAGGAAGTCGACATAAGAACGAACCGAATGTTTTCCAAACATCTCTTAAACAAAAATGCGCGTTCGTACGTAAACATAGATGAAATTTCGAAACAACACACGATGGATTCAATGTGAAATAATATCCTGAAAAGCGATGTGCGCAATGAATTCTCCGCATTCTCTATGGGGTTGTAGATACTCTGTTACATTCATAGAAGCGGTGCTCCAATCAGGAGCGCGAAACATTTGAAGGGTGAAATTCCACAATCACAAACGCATAAACACATTTTTAATATCTGGTTTAGTTTTGAAACAAGTAAGAAAGGACCAATCAGCAACAAGCTACACTCCCTCACAACAGTCGAACACATATATATCACACTTTAATACATATGCAGGTAATTTGGCAGAATTGCTGTACACCAGGCAATTGGCCAGAAATACCAAATTAGTATTCCTTACATTTGCTGCAACGCAGACACGAATAAAAATGTTTGTAGACATTAAGCATGTAGATATATTATTTAAGTTGTATGTAATTTTGTGCATTGATCAGCTTTAATTACGTTCCGTTTGGCCAACAAGGCTTTTGTTTTCAGGCTGCAGTAATGTTGTGGAATTTGAGGTCAACTAAGTTAGGACACTGTTATTAAGAGTGGGTGGAGATTTGAATAGAATTACCATATGGGCTTGTTTTCTTTTTCTTTCATAAGCAAGTATCGAAATGTGTAAAAAGTAACCTGATGTGCACATATATATGTATATATATTTATTGATATATTTGAAATTATATGAAATATAATTATGCTCGTATATATGTATGTACATACTTACATGCATGCTTTGTTTAAAAGCAGATAATCTGATCTTATATTTAAAATTATTTGTGTATGAAAAGATATCGAGTTTAGGCAAAAGGAGTAAATTCCATGATATTAATACAGCAATCCATTTTGTATGCATAAAAATATGAACTCCATTGAGAAGTAGTACATATGCCCTATTTACGGTTCCTAGATTTATTGAACTTGGAATATATTCCAAAGCAGTCGGTGGCAACGACGAATAAGTTATATGTAACTAAACAAGTCGCACTTGAAAAATTTGAATAGTCTGATTAATTGGCCGCTCTTCTCACATACAATATACAAAAAAGTCTTTGATATTAATAGAGGGTTTTGTAGGCATTGTTTTCAAACATATGTACGTAAAGTAGCTTTAACGAAAATCTTTAGAATATCTATATTATTATTACGCAAGCGCTTTTTTTGTGATGACCATCAAATCTATACCGTAAATGCGATTTTTATAAAGAGGGTATCAATAGAAAGGTCTTGCTCTGCAGATGTGCAATAAGGTCTTAGTTTTTCTTAAATTGTGTATTTAAACAAGAAAAACTAAAACAATCTTCGCCGAAGAAAGTCAGCTTTCTATTTAATGCCTAAAACTATGTGATCAATTTTTTCTCAAGTTTTCCAATTTCATACTTTTGTATTATTAAAGCATTTGAGCGAAGCGAAAAACGTACAAATATATTTTATATTGATACACTAGCCACAAAATAGAAAGTTCATGCAAAATCGCTATTCCAGGAGCCTTTACTGGCATCGCCGCCAGCTCATTCGAAGGAGAGCATACTTTGCACAGCTAATTGAAACTTGCTATACCTCTTCTTAAGACATCTGTGTTAGGTGATAAGCCCAATTCTACGCACGGAAGGTCAAGTCGTGAATATAGCCTCACAACGAAGATATTGTGAGCGCATTTGGGCGTTTAAACGCCATACGGGTTCACTAGTAATATTTTATTGTTCTCAATTATATAAAAAAAAACAAAATGATATACATATCGTCAACCTAATTCTAATACGACGTAAGTCAAAATTATCTACTATGCAGGATTCGAAGAAAACTAATTACAAATGTGCAGAGATCATGTATTCTAGAGACCTTGTGGCTGTTTCAGTATTGAACAGAGACAACGCCGTAGATATGGGGGTTCTGGGGGTTCAACCCCCCCTCCCCCTTAGCAATCCAGAATATTTTTCTATATTAAATAAAAACGCAAATATTCCAAAATATTTAATTTTGACATATTATGTGTGAACATAAATTGCAAATTGTGTATTATTAACTGCTTTTTTTATGCTTATTATGTGTGATTTTGCCATATTATGTGTGAACATAAATTGCAAATTGTGAATTATTAACTGCTTATTTTTGTTAGCAGATACTAAGTAATATCAAAGAATATACAATATATAGAATGCGCATCTTGGTACAAAACGCAAACATTTTTCTTTCTTACTCATTGATGCCGGGGGTAGCAACAAGACGAAGATTCGATGTGAGCAGCATTAAGCAACATCGAACATTTTGAGCGAACCAACTAACGGTTGCAACAGGAATGGTGTTGTTTGACAAAGCACACAATGTTTTTCTGAGCTCGATCATGTTGTTAGCATGATCGGCATTCGTAGCTTTGCTGGCCTTTTTGAAATTTTTTTATTATATGAATTGCTAATGCGACAAGTCGTTAATAATGTCAAGAAATACAATAAAGAAAAACAATCTGAAGTCTGACATTAAATGCTGTATGCAGACTTGCAAAAAATCAAAAAGAAATTTCTCTAATATTAAATTATTCAAATTTCCTTCCCACCATTTAACAAGCGGTCAAATATGTCGAGAAAAATGCAATATTTCAGATTTGTACTACGGTTCAAATTTGTACATTTGCAACAGCCAACAGTTTAAAAAACGTAAAAGGAGTATATTAATTTTGTCAATCCTTTTTTAACGCCCATAAGGAGGCGTGGGAGATATAGAGAAGTGTATATATTCTTGATCAGCTTCACCACTGGAGTCGATTTAGCCATGTCCGTCTGTCCGCCTGTGTGTCTGTCTGTGATCACGATTACAGCCGTAATTTTCAAGCTATCATCACGAAATTCGATATTTAAACCTTTTATCTAAAAAATAAAGGTCAAGTTCGAAAATGAGCCAAATCGGATGAAAACCAAAAGCGAATATTTTCTACATATTTTCTAACTATAGCGAAAATGTTTTTACAAATACACATTTTATTGACTGCTTAAGACTTTGAATATACTTTGGTTTGGCCGTGGGAATATTTTAACTTCGGCCCAGTCGAAGATCATTTCTTAGTAGTTTTAATTCATATATAGGAAAGAAAAACATAAATCTGGTGCTATTCCAACACTTAATTTAAATGAAGTGGTAGAAGGGGACTTGGAAGAAGATTTTTTTTACTTCGAAACTCCATCTAAAAGACGAAAGTTTAGCGACGTTATTAGAGGGTATTGCAGTAATTGCAAAAAATATGTTAACCCTATTCATGTCACGGTGTGACTTACAGACACTAATACAAAAAACATAATTATTTTATTGACAAAAAGAAAGTTTAATACAAAATATCGTTCATGGAGAATTTATTTCTTATATTAAAAAGAAAAATGAAATTATTTATAAATAATGTGGAAATTGTTATTAAACTATTAATTTGTACATTTAAGGCAAACTACTCTTTTCTGTGAATGCTCGTTACTCATCAGTTTCTGACTATTACTACGGAATTGCTTAGAAAATCGTCCTTTATTAAGAGGAACAGTTAAGTTGACGCCTCTTCTTTGATGATACTGTCGATGTATTCTAAGCTGGGTTTCATGATGAGTTTTCCATTATCACGTCTTTTGCAGATACCATTGTCTTAGAGTCACTACGTGACAGTTCATGTTATATTTTAATATTTTGTGTAATAGGTAAATATTATAAAAATATAAAACAAAAATTAATTGTATATTACAGAAACAGAATGACCAATAATAAAATACATTTAACTTATTTTGCTTTCAAACAAGTTTTAAATCATTTATATTGGTTTGAAATTGAATAGTTAATAGTGTTCAATTAAGGCATGTTGCTACTTGGCGCGGTCTGTATTCGAGTGAAAATTTAACATTTTTTTACAGGAAAACGGCAAAAGATAATGGATATATTTTTGGAGTGATTTAATACACTCAAAAAATGTTTGTATTATTTATTTTTTATGTACGAAACTTTAATTTGAAGTTTTTTACATTTGTATACCTGGTTACCATCGTTACATCCTATAAACGGGGCTCCTATAAAGTTTCTCCCGTTTATTCTTATTCTTGTTCTTGTTCTTGTTCTTGATCTTGTTCTTGTTCTTGTTCTTGTTCTTGTTCTTGTTCTTGTTCTTGTTCTTGTTCTTGTTCTTCTTCTTGTTCTTGTTCTTGTTCTTGTTCTTATTCTTAATTCTTATTCTTATTCTTATTCTTATTCTTGTTCTTGTTCTTATTCTTGTTCTTATTCTTGTTCTTGTTCTTGTTCTTGTTCTTGTTCTTGTTCTTGTTCTTATTCTTATTCTTATTCTTACTCTTATTCTTATTCTTATTCTTATTCTTACTCTTATTCTTATTCTTATTCTTATTCTTGTTTTTATTCTTACTCTTATTCTTATTCTTATTCTTATTCTTATTCTTATTCTTGTTCTTGTTCTTGTTCTTGTTCTTGTTCTTATTCTTATTCTTATTCTTATTCTTATTCTTATTCTTATTCTTATTCTTATTCTTATTCTTACTCTTATTCTTATTCTTATTCTTATTCTTGTTCTTGTTCTTGTTCTTATTCTTATTCTTATTCTTACTCTTATTCTTATTCTTATTCTTGTTCTTATTCTTATTCTTATTCTTATTCTTATTCTTATTCTTATTCTTATTCTTATTCTTATTCTTATTCTTATTCTTATTCTTATTCTTATTCTTATTCTTATTCTTATTCTTATTCTTATTCTTATTCTTATTCTTATTCTTATTCTTATTCTTATTCTTATTCTTATTCTTATTCTTATTCTTATTCTTATTCTTATTCTTATTCTTATTCTTATTCTTATTCTTATTCTTATTCTTATTCTTATTCTTATTCTTATTCTTATTCTTATTCTTATTCTTATTCTTATTCTTATTCTTATTCTTATTCTTATTCTTATTCTTATTCTTATTCTTATTCTTATTCTTATTCTTATTCTTATTCTTATTCTTATTCTTATTCTTATTCTTATTCTTATTCTTATTCTTATTCTCATTCTCATTCTAATTCTTATTCTTATTTTTATTGTAATTATTCTTATTCTTATTGTTCTTCTTCTCTCTCTATATATTTTATTTTTTTATTTATTGATTTTTGATTTGTTTATAAAGAATTTTTATAGTACATATTTTTCTGTACTTTATGAAAACTTGATAATTTTTTTATTACTAAAAAAGCATAATTGCCATTAATTTGATCGAAAACCGAAAAATCAGCTGCGTCCACAAAGTTGCAAAAGTATACAAATTCCGACTCCCTTCTCTCATCTCATCACTTTAGCAAGCGAACACAGATAGGTTTGATAACAAAAACAATGTACCATTAATGGTGCAACAACAACAATGCGCACAACACGTTGCGGTATGGAATATGAGAGCGGGTTGTCATGTTTGGTTTGAACGGATTGCAATGTTGGAGAGCGGGTAATATTACGACCCGCAAACAAAATTTCTTCTTATATGAGATGCGCATTCTATATATTGTATATTCTTTGGTAATATATAATATAATATATAATTTTATTTTGCTTCAGTAATCCCACCCCCCCTTATGAAATACCTATCTACGGTGTGAACAGAGATCAGTAGGTAAAGATGGGCCTGGAGATCAATATGAGCACGGCGAAATAAAAACCGGACTGACCATGATACAATCATAATGTAGGCTCATGATACAATTATACAAGGTATAAGTGACAACTGGCTATTTTCTCACGAGTGTCTTGCACCGACTGTCATTTGCCTGTATATTTGACTTTCTACTTTTTTTTTCGTTCTCTAATTTATACTATTTTTGACAGTTGGTGCAAGACGAAGAAACTGTCACTCCTATCTTGTATAATTGTATCATGGGTAGGCTCATATTGGAGAGCAGGGTGAGCTAGTTGTCTAAATCAGCTGGTTATTTTGAGTTTTTCGAATTGCTGTTGTTGCTTTTGTCGTTTGACGTTTGTAGCTCCTACAGCTTTGTTGTTGCGAAATTTTTCATTTAACCCTGCAGTAGTCGCGCGGATTACATATGTAATCCAGTCATGCAAAATTATGAATTTCACAATTGTCTGCAATCGATATTCATTGATTTTACGTACTATAAGAATTATGTGTATGTTGATTTTTTAAATAAATATAATATAAAATAAAGTAATAATAAAAATTAAAACAAATAACTAAGCATTTTCAAATTGCCATCTCTTATTTTAATCTTTAAAAAACGGATTACATATGTAATCCGCGCGACCACTCTCGTCACATTTAGGTACGCGACTACTGCAGGGTTAAGCAGCCATCTTTAAATGAGCTTTGTAATTGTATCATGCGGCTGACGAACTTATGTTGCTGGAATTTGTTGATAGACTCTAATGCCATGTCTACACAGAGAGTTTAGTTTGAGTTTCCAGTACAAAGTTGAGCTTTGCCACTGAAAGCAACATAACTACGGTTCCTATGAAGACTATCTCTTCTTTTAACGCGATCAAGAATATCCTTTTTTTGAAACTGCGGCGACAAAAATCTGTTTTTGCAAAATGCGGCGAAAAAAATCCATATCAAAAAAGTGCGGCGAAGAAAATCCGTTTTTTTAAAATTCGGCGAAGAAAATCTTTTTTTATGAAATGCGGCGAAGAAAATCTCTTTTCAGAGTGTGACGTTAACAACGCTGCATTTTTTAAGGAGTGGGAACAATTTTTCTGAAAAAAATTATATATTTAAATAATTATTTCTATTTATTATTTCATCTTTATAATTCCTTACAGTACTCTATAAAATGATTTTTATATAAAAGTGATTTTTTTCGCCGCAATTTTCTGTCGGAAGATTTTTTTCGTAAGCACCGTCGATGAACTCTTGAGTTTTTCAGTACAATTTTGAAGGATGAAACTCAACTAAACTCACTTTGTTTCTGTGTTTATCAAAACTTAATTTGAGAAATCCCTAAAAATATGCTAATGTTCTTACAAAAAGGTACGTTCAAAGGCATCTTCTACAATTTTGTGGTGAGAAATGTCAAAAACATCTGTTCGTTTGTGCAATTTACTATTTGCAAAAAATTAACAAAAAAGCGAAGAAAAGAACTTGGGCAAGTGTAGAAGATGAGGTCTTCATATTAGTATGGGCCGATAAAAATTCCATATTGCGCAGCACAAGGAAGAATTCGCATGTGTACGCAGGAATTGCTGCAGCCTTGTCCTCAAGTGGAATTGATGACACGGTGGTGGATGTGCCGACAAAATATGAGAACACAAAAGTTAACAAAGAAATGTCACACGAAACACAATTCTGCCGACGCATCTCTGTGTCAACAGCTTCTGTTAACTTAAAACTAAACTCAAGCAAAACTCTCTGTGTAGACATGGCATAAAACTATAAATGTCTAATCTTTAAAGTTACCGTGAAGTCATGATTATATTATTTTCATTGGAATTCTCAGCAGACGGCTGCTTTGTTTGTTTACATTTTTTTTTTTTTTGCATACTCTTTGTTTTTGTTCTACTTTTTTTCCGTTTTTCTTTCTTTATTTTGTATTAAAATTTACATCATAAATATATATTTATATATATACTAGAGGACCCGGCAAAATTCGTCCCGCCCTAAATTAATTTTTTTGTTGAAATAATTTCGAGCAATCACGATTCCAACCGAAATTAATTTTTTATCGAACATTCACGATCGATAACAAATGGTACCAATTGAATTTCAATTATTGATTGAATGAAACACTCTAATATTACTTATTTACACGGAATGTAAGGTTGAGGATTGAGGGAATCACATGTAAGATCAATTCAATGATTTTTGATAGACAACGTTAGCAAAAGTAAACAAAGATGGCTTTCCAACACGCGAACATGTCATAACTTTATTGTTAGCCATGCAAGAAGCTTGGGAATTCAAGATTAATAGTTATAGACACATAGTTATACATCCATTTTTTACAAATAATTTAAGGCATACATTATTTTGCACTCAAATTTATTTGCGCAACATTTATATTATTTCCATATAATTTTTTGAGCGGAACTCCGACCGCATATCTATATCTAAAAAACTGAATGCACCTCCATGCCACAGGTGTAAAATGCATAATCTGCATTTGCATATTCTACTTGCTTTCTCTCTCTCTCTTTATATGATTTTTGTGCTCCATTATCTTTATATACATTACTAGCATACCCGTCCCCAGCGTTGCTTGGGAGTATAAATATGATATAAAAACATGTTTTGAATAAAGACTCAAGAATCAAATATGTTTAATTAATTTTATTTTATTTGAGAATATTTCTTATTAAAATAAAAAGAGTGGCTTCTTATTGAAATGAAAAGAGTTTCACCTTCGTAAAATCAAAATAAATACGATATATTGAACTTATGGCAACACTGCAACAGAAATTAACTGAGTGCAACTATCCACTCAAGATGGCAGCGCGGTGAGTTGTAGACTTTCACCTCTCTCTCTCTCTCAACAAAGAGCTCAAGCTTTTGTTTGCTGTTATTTTGTGCTGCTTATACATACAATGGCAGCATGGAATAAAATGCATAAATTCTTAAATAATTAAATAAAAAGTTTTACCAAAAACGTAGTACCCAGTAGCAGGGTCGCTTCTTATAGCAATTGAATAGTGAAAGAATTATTAAAATTGGTTCAGCGGTTACTCCGTGATTGAACGATAAAAATCCGAGAGAACCCTTTTATATAATAGTATAGATAGATATAGATATGTTATGTTATTACTCGTATATTCTCTTTATTCTTAAGGTAGAAAATAAGTTTAGATTTGATTTAATCCAGCACACCGTCCCATAATTAATTTCAAAGATTGGGCTTGTGATTCATTCATTGATTGTTATGGAATTGAACGTTTTTGAACTCGAAAGGTAGATCGGTTAGAATCAATGGAATTCTTGGAATGAGCACTTCCTCGCCCTTGAATTTTCTTTTTTAGGTTGCTTCGTCTGGACACAATCAACTGATTTGAACGAATGTAATTGTTCAGATATTGCGTTTTGAATTATGAAATTCAAATCGATTCTTTTTTTATTTTTCCATACAAAATGTATGGAACATCGATTTTTCTGAGAAAATTACAATTTTGTTTGCTGTTAAAAGCTATCTTATGCGGAGACAAACACAAAAAAGACAGCTTGAATAGGACGATCCGTTCTCGAGTTATGAGCGTTCTTATGTATGTATGCCACTCTGTTTTGTTTATAAATATATGACACTTATTCGGACATGACAATCTGACTGTTTTCATTATCCGTCGCCCGCTGGTCAGTGTGGCTTACACGCGTATTACCTCGCCGCGCATTTGACCATTGATAGTTGCAGCCGAATTGAAATTTTAGTGAATGCAGACGGCGATGGCTTCAGCCGCAAGGATTTGTTGTTGTCTGAATTGTTTTGTGTGTGCGTGTGTGACTGTTGGGCATGACTGTGATGGGTTGCCATTGGCTTGATATCATGTATAGAAAAAGTTTTATATGCAACAAATTGTAGAAGTTCATTTTTATACATTTTGCTAATAATATTTATTGTTAATAAGCACTTTATTATTCCAGAAAATGTCAAAGGAAAGACAAAAGCATGTCACTAAGATCGGCCGTCGAAAACAAATGACAACAAAAATGCAAAATGCTGCTTTATATTTAGTAGTATTTCATGGTGGTAAATAAAATGTCCAGTGTTTCAGAGTTGAAAAGAATGATAAAACTGAGTGCATTCATCGTATTTCTTAAGCCTACAAGAATGGGATTGATATTTTTCATAAGTCCCATTCCTTTTAAAGCATTGGTTGTGCATTCTTTTATCTTCAAAGAATGATGAATTGTGCATTTGTAATTCATTTACTCTACAGAAGCATAATATTGCAATCTGGTTGATGCAGCTTTTGAATGATTTAAGAGTGTGTGCATTCCGAAATGATTCAATCTTTTACAGCTCTGATATAGATTTATATTCAGAAGATAGAAAGATAGAAGATAAGAATAAGATGAAAAACACGATTGGCTTTTCGTCTAAGAAAAATATAATAGGCTGCTATAATTTGAATTCAGAAGATTGTGCTGACATATCATTTTATTGCAAATTCTATTAGGAAATTTTTGTAGTACATTTCAATATGAATAAAAATAGTCAGCTCAACCGTCAGTTTTGAGTGTGGACTGATGAGTCTTCCTGTAACTTCGAGGAGTCTTCTGGAAAAACATTCATGTATCTTCCTTAAATCCTAGAAAGTAAGGTTGTGCAGCACTTATATTTGTAAATAATTGTGTTTATTGACTCCAAGAAAGGCTGTGTAAATACTTATGACGCCAGAGAGTAGTTATCAATTATTAGTTTATTTTGTGATATATATCGTTAGGTTTGCTAAAACTTTTGTTTTTATTTAACATACTGCATAGAATGCAACAACAAAAAAATATCTTTGGAAAATTTTTCCAACAACAAATAAAGTGAGCTCTTTCTTTAAAACATCTAAAAATATTAGCGATGTGTAAATAGTTTTGACTATGGCTGAATTTCTTAGAGGCTGTCCAATTTGACCCAATTTAAGTATAAAAGTGATTACGTAATTTATGGACGGGACGGGATAGTGGAATAGGTCTACAAGGGATACCACTTAAAAAAAAACGCGCCGCGATATTTATCTCCGTAGATGGTGTAGAAACAATATTCCAATTCTCAATATTTTACACGCACACACACACACACACACACACACACACACGTAGGTATAATATATATACTAGGTCGTAGCAGTCGCTTAGCAAACACTTACGCGTTTGCTAGCTAGCCACATAAATTGGTACGTTGTGGAGGCAATTTAGTTGAGTTGCTAGCTCCAATAGATTTTTATAAAAACTACTAGCTGGTACCCGACGCGTTGCTGTCGTAGCGGAAATAATTTCTATCTCTATCTGAATCTCAAACTCAATCTCAATCTCAATCTCAATCTCAATCTCAATCTCAATCTCAACCTCAACCTCAACCTCAATTTCAATCTCTATCTCTATCTCTATTTCTATCTCTATCTCTATCTCTATCTCTATCTCTATCTCTATCTCTATCTCTATCTCTATCTCTATCTCTATCTCTATCTCTATCTCTATCTCTATCTCTATCTCTATCTCTATCTCTATCTCTATCTCTATCTCTATCTCTATCTCTATCTCTATCTCTATCTCTATCTCTATCTCTATCTCTATCTCTATCTCTATCTCTATCTCTATCTCTATCTCTATCCTTATTTCTATCTCTATCTCTATCTCTATCTCTATCTCTATCTCTATCTCTATCTCTATCTCTATCTCTATCTCTATCTCTATCTCTATCTCTATCTCTATCTCTATCTCTATCTCTATCTCTATCTCTATCTCTATCTCTATCTCTATCTCTATCTCTATCTCTATCTCTATCTCTATCTCTATCTCTATCTCTATCTCTATCTCTATCTCTACCTCTATCTCTATCTCTATCTCTATCTCTATCTCTATCTCTATCTCTATCTCTATCTCTATCTCTATCTCTATCTCTATCTCTATCTCTATCTCTATCTCTATCTCTATCTCTATCTCTATCTCTATCTCTATCTCTATCTCTATCTCTATCTCTATCTCTATCTCTATCTCTATCTCTATCTCTATCTCTATCTCTATCTCTATCTCTATCTCTATCCCTATCTCTATCTCTATCTCTATCTCTATCTCTATCTCTATCTCTATCTCTATCTCTATCTCTATCTCTATCTCTATCTCTATCTCTATCTCTATCTCTATCTCTATCTCTATCTCTATCTCTATTTCTATCTCTATCTCTATCTCTATCTCTATCTCTATCTCTATCTCTATATCTATGTCTATCTCTATCTCTATCTCTATCTTTATCTCTATCTCTATCTCTATCTCTATCTCTATCTGTATCTCTATCTCTATCTCTATCTCTAACTGGAAAGACTCGTGGAAATTGATAACCAAATTTCGAGGCTGTGCTACTTACAATTCCAAAGTTATTCGATATCGCAAGTTTGGCTTGTATGGGCGGAGCCACACCTCCTTGTTCAATGACGTCTCAGTTTTCTAGTAGAAGAATATCACCCAATATTAATTCCATACTGAATTTCGTTGTTAAACGACATTTAGTTCCAAAGCTATCTGATATCAAAAATTTAAAGTGTATGGGCGGAGCCACACCCCTTTTTTCAAAACCTATCCCAGTTTTATAGTAGATATATCACCAAGTGGCAACTCCATACTGAATTTCATTATTATACGGCATTTAGTTCCAAAGCTATTCGATATCATAAATTTGAATTGTATGGGCGGTGCCACACCCCTTTGGCCTATACTGGCTCAATTTTGCAAGTCGAAAGACACGACTAAATAGAACGTTCTAACCGAGTTTCATTAATGTGTGACTTATAGCTTGAAAGTTATAGTGAAAATTTGGCTGAAAAATTGCCACGCCCCACATTCAACGCCCATAAAATTTTACGTGTGGAACGGCTCTTGTAAATTGAGATAGAACACCGAATTCCGATACTATGCGACCTATAACTTCAGAGCTATTCGCTACCGTAGATTTGGGTTGTATGGGAGGTGCCACGCCCCCTTATTTTAGGGGGATGAAAAATAGATGTTGTTCGATTCTCCCCACTGACTAATATCCTCGCTAAGGATCACGAAAATCGGTCGAGCCGTTTCGGAGGAGTTCGATTACGCACCCAGTGACAGAAGAATTTTATATATTAGATATAAGCAAAGATATTAAATAGGTTTTGTTATTTCAATTAAATGAGGATTCTAATTTTTTTCAATAAAATTACCAGATCTCAAACATTCAATTACAAAAAAATGTTAATATATTTTAGTTGAAATACAATATTTTATTGTATTCTTGACGTTTTTGAACCAATCCTTTCTTTTTATTTATTTTCTTATCATAAGGAATAGCCTATCATAAGGAATATAACCTAAATTCCCTTTCTCTTATATCGATAACTGCTTGATTGAGAATTAATCTTTGCAATTTTTAATATTAATGGCATACGCAAGTTATAGTTAAAATTTCTTGCGAGTAAAATTGGTTGATCCTTTTTTGAATGATACCACTACGGAATAAATAAGTAGAACATTTAAATTGTTGTATTTTGGTCCAGAATAATTGGGAAACTTGATCATAATGCACAAAGGAAATTCTTCTATAAATCGGCCACTTTCGCAATTGTTATAGAAAATTTCAACAACCTCACCTGTGGCCCATTGCACAGTCCCACTAATAGAAAAAGATTTTGACTCATTAATTTAAGTCTCAATTTTTGGCTTAAACCTCTTGCATCGTCGAAGGAGTCTAACAACGCTCGTGGGTGTGTAAAGCATTGATGATTGTCACAGCATTGCCAACATTTTTCAGCTTTTTAATGTTGTATTCTTCAATTTCAGCGCTTTTTATGATTATTCACGTTAAAAATTTTCAAAAATGTGTCTAAAAATGTACCGGAAGTTTACCGTTTACATACAATTTGGCCACAAAGTGACAAATGGTAACATGCGTTAACGCAAATGGTAACAAATGCGGTAAATGTGCGTCAAACGTGATCAACTGCCACCCTAGAGGTCCCGGGTTCGAATCCCAGCTAGGACATGATCCTACGCTTTGACCTTTCGAGTTTGCAAGTTTCTTTCATTAAGTAATCAGCTGAAATTGAAAACTCATCAATATTTACGACTTGGAGTCGTAGTTTGTGGATGAGATTGCCTTATTACTTGAATTGAATTGATTGCCCCTTCGCTCACACTAATCTACCACCCCATTTCGAACCAAAGCAGACTTGACTGAATAGGTATTACACCTAAAAACCTTGGTTCAAAGCTTAAAAAAAAAATGATAAGGTTATGTATGTTATACTCTGAAGTACAAATCATACTCCATTATGTGTGTCAAATTAAGTAAATTAAACAATACAATAGAAAGCTTAGAACTTACAAAAAATAATAATTTTACATTAGGAAATAATTGTGTACAAATAAATGTACATACTAAAATAATCAAAAATTATGAATAAAATCATAATATATATCAATCAATACAAGAACAAGTAAGTAACCTGTTCAATAATGCATTATCTACATTAGCGAAGATTGTCAAAAAAATATTCAATAATAATGGAAATATTGGATTACAGGGGGTGCCGAATTAGTCAGGGGCCGGATTACCGGGGGTCCAGTGTAAAAAAAAGATGAACGCTGATTGTTGATTAAAAATTTCATTTGTAGACAGTTCTTCTAATGATACTCTTAATAAACATTTCCTGAAATTTTGTTGTTCTGTCCAATTTGACTCATTATCTGGTTCATTACGAACACTTTCCTTATTTAATTTAGTATTGCTAATTATTGTGTTAAATTGTTGTTTAAAGCAATGTGAACAAAAACCAAGACTCGACTTTCATCTCTATTCAAATGCTGAGTGCTCCCTCTTGATGCTTCTGAATATACGAAACCGTCTAGTGGAGTTTTAATGAACTAAATGTTGACAATATTTAGAAACATTTCTAAGTCTATATTTCAATCAATGTCGCGATCAATATCACAATATCCTAGATCCTAGGACTTACAAATTAGAATATCGTGATATTGATCGCAACATGGATGCTTAATGGAGGCTTAGAATCATTTCTAAATATTGTCGAAAAAATTCATTTTATTAAAACTGCTAAAGACGATTTTATAACATTTATTGGTTTTGTTTGTTAATTATTTGAATTTAAATCTATTGGTGTTTTCGTTCCTACAAAAAAATGTTGCCCTACCACAGTGCAACATTTTTCAAGTGTTGCACTCAACCCTCAAAAAGTGCAGGTTTTGAACACAAAACACTACCCTGCTTACTCAATCAGCTGATATATTTGTGTGCGCCAAAAATAAAAACTTTGCTTTATTAAAAATATTATTTAAGTGTCAAATTATGAATGCATATATTTAACCTTGTCTAACACACGCATTTCATAATATTTTCATTTAAAGCAATCAGCTGATTTTCAGGGCAACATTCTCCCCTCAAAAAATTTCGCAGGGCAAGAAATGTGCCATTTTTGCCCTATATAAATGTAACATTTTAAGAAACGAACACAGATTTTTTTCACCCGTTTGCACTTATTTAACAATCGAACACGAAAAAAGAAGAGGGCAATGAAAAGGTAACATTTCCTGGTAGAAACGAAAACACCATAAGTTATAGTCATGAATTGATAGAATCTGATAATGGTTTGATGAGTTGGTGTTAAAATCAGCACATTCTTAGGGGAAGCAATGAAAGCTAATAAGCCTACCAGTCACCAAATAATAAAAAATTAAAAAAAAATTGCAAATTTCTTTTATTTTACAGGGTTTACCAACACATGAAAGTAAAAACATTAAACAATTTAATTTGAATGTATTTGCATCAATTTACAAACTTCAGCATAGCAGCGAACAACATTTGCTTTAATGTTTTTGTTGTTGTTGTTGTTCCATGCTGTTCGGTTATTTATAGCGAGCGAGCGAAGCGAACGACGCATACATACAGAAGCAAGCAAGCAGCAAACTGAATTAAGCGAATATGTATCAACAAAGAAAGATATGGAAATATTTTTTTCAATAAATTTCTAAACTAAACAGAATTTCCAAATTTGGGCTTCGCAGGCACCTAATTTAAGATCAGTAGAACAGTTTAGAAAAAGAAATATTAAAATCGGTCAACCCATTTCAGAGTTCTGCTCCTTTAAACATTCTTCATGCAAGTTGTTCCATGGGAGCTTCGCTCGCTTCGCTCGCTCGCTCCAAAAAAACAAAACAAAACCTACACAGAGATTTAATTTCTAAAAATTTAAAATGATTGGTTTAAGTATAAAAAACAACAATATCCCCTTTTACTTCTTGCTGTGATTGCAATACTGCTATTTGACACTATATGCCCAAAGCAACGAGTAAAAGTAGCGATTAATACTACCTGGTAATTGTATCATGGGCCGGACCATGGTATAATAATACATGGTAGCATTGACAACTCTTATTTTCTCTTCAACAGGAAAACATAAACTGTCAAAAACAGCTTTTTGTGGAAATACATCAGCAGCTGCTGTGGTTGTTGTTTTTTTCACTTCAACGTTTTCAACATTGCTTGTGTTTTCAATGGCGGATTGTGAGCGCTCTCTTTTTGAGTATATTTTTTGACAGTATATGATTTCCCTAGCAACTGTCAATGCTACCTTGTATTATTATACCATGGGCCGGACAGTAAGATAAATTCTCTCAGTACAAAGCACGTCAGTTGACGTTCAGCACTCATGAGGGCAAGACCTCGCTGCGCAACTTTTTCATTTGACTGTTTCAGGTACACAAAAAAAAAAATGTTTAACGAACAATGAGAATTCGATAATTTTTTCATAGAAAATATAAATGATGAAGAGCAATGTTTAATTTGCGAAGCCATTATTTGTCGTTCTGCAAATATGAATTTGCAAAGACACTTCTCCATTTTTCATGCAAATTATAATTCTTTTTCAGGTGAAAAAAGGAAACTGAAGCTTTTGGAATTACAAGCTGAATATTTTTTAAAATATGTAGAAAATTCTTTCCGTTACACACGATTGCCATTATTTTTTTAAGTTCCCAGCTTTAGATATCATAAAACACGCATAAAAATAACTCTTTAATGAATACTTTTTTTAAGTGTTTTATGAGTCCTTTTTGTGAAGTATCATAAAACACGCATAAAAATGACTCATATCTTATGAGGGCTCACAAAGTGTTTGCTGGGTAGCATGAGAATCTGCAGTTCAGTTACCATATTGTTTTCAAAGATTTTTTTTTCCTTCACAGTGTAAATTGAAGCAGAGCTGCCGCACTCTCTCGAACACACACACAAGTATGTATGTCTATGTGTTAAGTTTGCCCATCACTAATATAGATAGATAAGCAAGCAGGCCGCAAATGATATTATGGATATAGATCAGTGGTCGGCACACACACACAACCATACAATGCTTCGTATTTTAATGTAACGATGTGCGTACACTGAACCAAATTGGTCGTTAAAAAGAAACAACGAACTGAAACAAAAAACAAAAATCTGAAGAAAGCATGTGACGCGAACCTACTCACTCGACAGTTGGCATAAGACTCAAGTTCGTTTATTTAGCTTCGGCTTCACATGCATAAAGGCACTAATACTGATGCGTTGCCCGCGGGCATGCTTTTGCCGATCACTGATATAGATCACTGATTGGCTATAACTTTTGATTGGTAAGAGATACTAAGATAATTTTTTTCTAGTAAATTAATTTTTTAGCTTGAAAATTTATTACAAAATATAAAATCACAATATTGGGTAAAAAAATTTCTTCAAAAAATCAAGGGGTAGCCTTGTTTTTTGAATCACAAAAACGATTTTTTAGTTTTGCGTAAAATTGAAACAACTTTTGCTTATAAGCGGGTATGGGCACCACTACATTTAAAGCTTCTGTTTTGTTTCTGTGTTTGTCTTTTGTATTTGATTTGTTGTTGCGTTTTGTGTTGCTTCATAAGCGGGTATGGGCACCACTACATTTAAAGCTTCTGCGTTGTTTCTGTGTTTGTCTTTTGTCTTTGATTTGTTGTTGCATTTTGTGTTGCTACATAAGCCTTGCGCTCAATTCTTATTCTCATCGCTCCCAGAGCGCTCTCTGCCCATACCCGTTCATAAGCCATTGCTCTCAATTCTTATTCTCAACGCTCCCAGAGCGCTCTCTGCCCATACCTGCTTATAAGTGTTATAGCATTTAATAGTTGAAAATTTTCATACATAAATTTAAATTAGTTTGGCAACAAAAACAATTTTTGTGCCTTTTTTTGAGAAAAATTCCAATATTTCAGAACTTTTCTGAAAAAAATATTTAAAATATACATATATACTCAACTAACGGAATCTTTGCAATAAGATTTTCAGAGTATTTTGATGAAGCTTTAAGACAATAAAAATTTAACAAAATGTATTAAAAAAGCAGCGGAGATATTTGAATCGAAAGTCACAAAATTGAATTTCTGATTGTTTTTCTCATTTTTGAGCAACGATGTTGCATTAAATATATCGTTGTACTAAAATTTTTCATAGTTTTCAAGATATGTTCATGTTTTTGGTGTCAAATTGACGGATTTTTTTTAAGTTAATTAAACGTAAAATCTTTATTCATCAAATCTTGGTGCACCGGTTTTGCTAAGGGAAAGATCTCGCTTCTAAAATTTCATTGTAATAAAAATGTTCGCAGTATTGAAGATATGCAAGTGTTTTTGGTATCAAAATAACGGAAATTTTTTTGATTTTATTAAATTTAAGAAAAATTTTGTAAATATTTGTATATGTAACCTACAAAAACAACTAAAAATATGCGATTTTGTAAAACATTTGTACTACAGCGCCATCTGGTGTCGAAGGTAGATCAAGGAAGATAGCGCTAAAAACTCATCGTACCTGCAAATCACTAATACCAATTTTCATTCTAATCACATGAGAGGTTTGGGAGGTTTAGGTGATTTTCCAAAAAATTTGTACTACAGTGTCATCTGGTGTCCAAGGTGGATCAAAGAAGATAGTGCTAAAAAATTCACCACTATATACCAATTTTCATTCTAATCGCATGAGAGGTTTGGGAGTTTTAGGAGATTTTGTAAAAAACTGATAACACAACGCCCTCTGGTTTCAAGTTGGATCAAAATTGATAGCCGATGATAAAATCGTACCAAAAGACTTCTATACACAAAGTTGCATCGCGATCGGACGAACAAACGTACATTTATTTTTATTTAGAAGACTAGCTGATATATACCCAGTTTTACTCGGGTGAATTCCATTTGGTCCTCCTCTAACACGCTTGCTATTAAACGCCATGTCATGTTTAAGGTAGTCAAAAATGCAATTTTGAGTTTTTATATTTTAACAACAAAAACAGTGCTTTGTGCTTTTTTTGAGTAAAATTTGAATATTTTGTACCTTTTTTAAAAAAAGATTCAAAATATATTCGCTAACGGTATCCTTCAATTGGTTTTTAATTAATACTTGAATGGAATTTATCAAAGAAAAATAATTGAATGAAATATATTGAAAAACAGCGGAGTTATTTGCATCGAAAGTAAAACATACGAATTTCTGATAGTTTTTTCTTATTCTTAGGAAACGATGTCCTTAGAAAAAGTCTTTGTACTAAAGTTTTGTGCAATTTTGAAGATATGTGAATGTTTTTGGTGTCAAAATAACAGAATTTTTTTTTTAAATTAATTAGACGAACCTTTTCGCCAAAAAAAGGACGCTAATATGTAGATTAGCGTTTATCGCAAAGGGGCGGAAGAGGCGTGGTCAAAAACTAATTATGCAATAACCTTAGTTAGCATTCAAGTAATATGTGTGCCGAATTTGGGTTAAATTCACCAAGCGGTTAAGATTTGTATTCTGGTCAAACATACAGAAAATGAATTTTATTAATTTAGATAAGCATTTGAAAAATAGCTTGGTTTGTGTCTAAAAAAAAATATAATAGGCTGCTGTCATTGTCATTTCACTGTAGACATTTCATATTATAGCAATTTCTATTCGGAAATTATTGTAGTACATTTGAACTTAAAGAAATATGTTCTCAATAGCTTAGTCGGCTCAACCCTGAGTTTTGAAGCCATCTTAGGATCGATTCCCGCAATGAGCGAACATCTTTTTTTTAAATTTAGGAAAGGAGGATTTTAGGAAATATGCATAAAATCAACTTTACCAAAAAGTGCTGAAGATAAAAAATACGGTTTTAAAAATTGAGAATTAAGAAATTTTTATTCGTTTATAATTTAGCGAATTTTGACTATCAAATGCCAGAATAAATTAAGTTTTTGCCATAAAGTGTATGGAAATATGCAAAAATTAAACTTTTCATCCATAAAAGGTGATGAAGAGAAATCTCAGAATTTATTACGATTGCTCATATTAAAAGACCATGTTTTTTGTATTGATTAATAATAAAGTGATGCAGATGGACCGAGAAAATATATTTATTGCGATAACTTTTGATCGGAAAGAGATATTGGTATAATTTTTTTACATAAATTATTCTTTGAGCTTAACTATTCTATTAAAAGAACAAAAACAACTTTTGAAAAAAATTAATTTCTTTAAAAAATCACTGGGGGTAGGGTCATGTTTTTTGATGAGAGAAACAGGCAATAGATTTTTTTGTAAAATTGGAAGCATTTTTGATATAAAACGCTATGTCAAGTAAAAGGCAGTCGAAAATGCAATTTTGAGTTTTTGTTATTTTAACAACAAAAACAACTTTTGTGTTATTTTTTAAGTAAAAAGTCAATATTTTGGACCTTTTTTGAGAGAAATAAAAATAATAAGCGTCGTAAGACGTCCTCAAACCCTCCTCAGGCTAAGCAGCCTTAAGCTATGCCTTCAGTAAACAATAGTTTAAACATGTCTTCACCTCCATCTTATACTCCTCCATTGGCTAATAGTCCTAATTTGATTTCAACCGAGCCCAATAACCCAATAATTAATTTTCATGTTTTGTTCATAATTTTCATGTTTGGGCGGTCCGCCCCGGGTACCACCATTTTAGGGGTGACACCATTTCGTTTTTTTTTTTATTTCTCAAACAGAAGGAAAAAGGTACAAATACATTACGTTAAAAAATTTGTGTCCCATTTTGTCGCATTGAAATTATTTCAACAAGGGTCAATTGCATACAAAATCCTCCTCTGAGAGTAAAATAGCAAAGTTAACGCCGGAAAAAATAAAGCTAGATAAGGAACGAAATGAAGAATATAAACGAAAGCAAAAATAATGGTACCTATGTATGACTTTGACCTCATTTTTGCTTTTTGTGTTTACTAACTGATATCGCCCATTTCACATTGAAGTGATCAGATGCACTGACCATCTCCGATTTCTCTCAAATATTTTTTTTGCATTGGTTTATTGATTTGAAAACCAAATTTGAAGTTATAAATTTTTAGAATAATTGTTCGCGGCCAAAATAGGGTCTTTTTTGAGACAACATAGCTCAATCAACTTAAGACCGCTATAACCGGTAATATAGTATCATTGGAAAAGTTATTTCATCTATTTTGAGGAAAAGTACAAAATTTTTGAAAATATTGCCATAAGTTGACTCATTCTTAATTTGTTTAAGTTCAATACCATGCCAGCAACACGAGCTATAATTTTTTTTTTTGTTTATAATTTTAATTTTTTTACGTTTTTACGTTAGGATATACCTTTCCAATGATATAAAATGAAGATGTGGTTTTAACGGGTTTAGAAGTTATATTGTAAATCGTGAAGTCTTAATAAATTTTCAATACAAATTCAACTAGCTATTGAATTTTTTAATTTTTTGTAAAAAAATAAAGAAAAAAAAAATTGGATGAACATTTTATGTATAGCTGAATTATATACTCTATATTTACTTTTTTTTTTTTGTAAAAGAAAAAACCTGTTTTTTGTTAAACTCCCAATTTGATTTAAATTATTTGGTTAAGCGCAACAAAATGTATTGAACGTCACAAAATGTTTTGAACGTCACTCTGATGTTTTTTCTGAAATGGCTTATTATTTAACAGTTTTTTATTTTTTATTGCTGCAAGTCTACTACTTTGAAAATAACTTCTATGCTGATGTCTTTTTGGAGAAAAATTTTAATTTTTTCCCGTTAAAATTGTAAAATATGTAGGGATTTTTGGTAAAAAATTATTATTTCTGTAACTGAAATGGCGATTTTTGCAAAATCTAATTTAACTGATTAAATAACTTAATAAACATCACAGTAAGCTTTAATTTACAACATTTTTAAAATTTTTAGTGATTTTTCCCGTATATCTGCTGTGTGACGTTAAATAAAAAATTCGTATAAAAACCATAGAAAGAATGATTTTTTGCAGGGCCTAAAAACAACTTCGAATTCTCCATTAATTTTCACTTAATTTCAACGGGAAAATTTAAAAATCATTAAAAACAAAACATGAAAACCTCTTTGTGTACGTTTTTTTTTGCAAATGACCCAATATTGATTTCGATAAGATTATTTCAAATTTTGGTGCTCTTAAAGTAAGAAAACGTAGTTTTTAAGACAACGCCATTAATAAGATTTCTTTGTTTAACCTTATACCTACATATACAAAAATGTACCTGAAAATGTAATGTTTTTGTTCCGTCAGTTTTTAAGACTGTGAAGTTAATGAAAATGTAATATTTTTGTTGTTTTTTACAAATTCTTATTGTTTGTTCAATAAAAACACTTAACCTCATCGAATTGGTTTCTTTTTGCATTTAGAAATTTTTTATAGCGATGACACCATGAGTATCCGCCCCGGGTGTCACCAAGCCTAGGATCGCCACTGCCTTTACTATCAAAATGTAAGGGGATTACGTTCTTAAACACGCGACATATTTTTGGCGTCTCAGAATTTCTCTGAGGATATTATCGCGTTAACAGAAACATGGCTGAACGGAAGCATTATTGACTTGGTATTGTTTGACAATAGTTTTCAAGTTTTTAGAAGGGACAGGCACACTGACAATATTTCTGCTGTTGGTGGTGGCGTCCTTTTAGCTGTAAGGAATTCCTTTGTCAGTTCCTTAATTGATATTCCCTGCTCCTCTAATATCGAACTTTTATGCGTTAAGGTTATACATTGTAATTCCAATGTATATGTTACAAGCATGGAATCTAAAAACATTTTCCATAGTAGAAATTATAATATGGGTCGTAATCGATTCTGGCTGGAATAAAAACGAATCAGTAAACTTTTGGTTGATATATTCCAATTCATAGGTTTTGCTTTGAGTTTATATATTCTTTTGAATACCTTCTAAGATGTAAGCAAAAGAATCTATGCCATTTACGATTTTTTTAGAATCAATTCTCATTTTCCCGCTGGGATGTTGACTTTTATTTATGATGCTCAAAAACATGGTATAATAATAGAGGTAAACTCGCTAGATGAGAGCGTACTGCCGCGAATGTCAAAACGAAGTTGACAACTCATATAAAATCTCGAAGCTATGAGAATGACAAGAGAAAGAAAGAATTGGCAAAATGTAAACGAAGTTAAACGGTTGAAGCTGTCTTGTTGCATTAATTTAAAATTGTAGTTAATGGTTATTTTTCGTGTTTTCATTGATATTAAACTAATTTAAAATTGTTTCCAGCCAACCATCATTGAAAATTAAACGCAAAAACTATTAACCGCAAGCAGGGAGCACAACTAAACAACAACAAAAGTACAGGAGTAAGTACACAGCTGATTCTGACAATATCGGCAGTAATGACAAAAGAGAGCACAATCAGCGCTGCGACTACCTCTATTATTATACCATGCTCAAAAATAGTTTGAAAATAGAGCTTTTGTCTCACAGCGATTTTGACATAATGTTCTATCTCATATATTCGTCAACATTAGAGTGCTAGAGGAAATTAAATTTCAAAAAAAAAAAAAACTCAGAGGCGGTGCTTCCATATTCAATAATTTTAGTTGATATTTTTGTTGTTTGAATTTTTTGATTAAAATTTTGTGATTAACATATATGATTTGTTTTCTTATATGTTTGGGGCAAACGTTTTTATAACAACCGCCCTGTGACGATTTGACTTTTTTTTTGTGTGAAGTAATTTTCATATATTCAAATATACTAATACAATAACAACATCTTATGGCTGTCTCTCTTCGAATTCAGAGTTGGAATACAGAAGTATTACAAATACATATTTTCTACCTTATTAGCTTAGGGCACAACCTTTTTTGAGTTGCACAGAGCTTTAATGATAAAAGTTTTTCTCTCTGAGAATAAGAATAAAGAAATTCTATGGTTATTCTCTTTGAATTTTAATTAATTATTTAAATAATGGTTATCGAATTTATATAGCCTATGTCTCAACTGGGCACGATAGCTATCCTAGAGAAAAATAATTTTTGAAATAGCGCCTGCCATTCTCAAGCTTTTCGCAGCCGAACGATACGTGAGTACTCTTTTATATAATAGTATAGATAGATTAATGCGTATGTTCCCTCAAAGAGCGGTGCAGAAGTCTATGCAAGCCTTGCGGATTGCATAGAATATATAATAAGTCTACTTGACGTTAATGACGACATTTTACTGTTGTGCGATTTCAATCTTCCTGACTTAAAATGGCATTCTTCCGACGACGATACATATCTTTGTGCATCAAATTCCGCCAAGAACATATATTTGTTGACAATATATGTTCTGACTTACAACAAGTTAGTTGTATTTATAACAGTCTTGAAAGACTTCTTGACCTGGTCTTAACTACAGACAGTAACAATGTAATTGTTAAGAGGGCCTTTCATGCTCTGACTAATGTTGATGAATACCATCCACCATTGAGCATTTGGTATAAATCGGACAGGGAGAGCATAGTAAATTCGAGTTCAATAGATAATGTTTATGAATTCAATTTTAAAAAAGCTGACTTTTTGAAGCTGTATCATTTACTTAATTGCAACCAGAATTATATTTTGGAATACATTAATGGACATAACCTTGATGAATCAATTAGTTTTTTTTTATTTGGAGCTCTTTGCTATGTTATCTCAGTCTGTGCCGTTTAGCCTCAAATTTGCGAAAAACTTAGCATATCCTTGGTACACAAGGGAATTAAAAACGTTTCGCAACTATAGGAACAGAGCCTGGAAGAAATATGTCTGTAGCTTGGACCCAAATGACCTGGAAACCTACAAACGTTTGTTTCTGGAATTTGAAAATCAGTCAGCTGCACTATATCACGAGTATTTAGATAATTTTAAGCTGAGAATATTGTCTGATCCAAAGAGATTCTGGGGATTCATTAATACTAAGAAGAAATCTGACGGGTTTCCTGCATCTTTGACCTATTTGCCAATCTTTTTAAAGAATCATTTTGTTCAGATTCCTTTCATCCAGATATGCAGTATTTTGAATATATGAATTCTACACCCAAAGTATCTTTGGACTCTTTATCCTTTACCTCAGAGGATATTTTAAAATATATTGGTTCGATCGATGAAGATTTTAGCTCTGGACCCGATGGGATCCTGTTGCAATGTTAACTCAATGGGGTTCAATTTTGTGTCAACCACTTTCTTTGTTATTTAATAAGTCTATAAACGAAAGTTATTTTCCACTGCTTTGGAAAAAATCATTTATTAGTCCTATCTATAAAAAAGGTTGCAGGAATGATGTTATTAACTACAGGCCCATTGCTAAACTGTCATCGATTCCGAAACTTTTTGAGCGAATCGTGTATGATCGGGTAAAAACTCACTGCCGTGAAGTCATAACAACTCGTCAGCATGGTTTTGTAAATGGCAGATCTACGGTATCTAATCTACTCGATTTTACAACGTTTTGTTTAAACACCATTGAATCTGTTTGCCAGGTCGACTGCATCTACACTGATTTCAGCGAAGCATTTGACAAGCGACCACACAATTTAATTCTACTTAAACTTAAATCCATTGGATTTCCACAATATTTTGTAAACTGGATTAAATCGTATTTGACAGAGCGATCTTATCAAATACGATTCCGAGGGGTTTTGTCTACTGAGTTTATTGCGTTATCAGGTGTTCCTCAAGGAAGTCACCTTGGTCCACTTCTGTTTATTTTAGCCATTAATGATGTGACCCATATCATTAAAAACTCTCATCAGCTTATTTATGCGGATGATATAAAGATATACATAAAAATAAATTCTCAAGACAATTCAGCCCTACTCCAGTCCGATCTGAAACCTTTTGAAGTTTGGTGTTCTAAAAATAATATGTTTCTTAATCCAGATAAATGCCAAACTATGACCTTTTCGCGAAAAAGGAATAATTTAGTTTTTGATTATAAAATAAAAGATACTGCTTTATGTCGTGTGGATATCGTTATAGATTTGGGAATATGTATGGATTCTAAGCTTTCCTTTAACATTCATATTGATAACATTTGTAAAAAAGCATCTTCTATGCTTGGATTTATTAAACGCTGGGCCAAAGAATTTAATAGCATGATTACGACTACAACGTTGTATTATGCAATAGTGCGTCCTCACTTGGAGTACGCAAGTCAAGTTTGGTCTCCAAGTTACAATGTGCATGTTGATCGAATAGAGAGAATCCAAAAATGCTTTGTTCGGTTCGCCCTAAGGGGCTTAAGTGGATTTGACATTTTAAACCTTCCTCCTTATGAGGATCGCTTAAGACTTTTAAAAATGCAATCATTGAGTGAGCGAAGGAAGTCTGCAGATATCGTCTATTTGCACCAACTCATCACCGGTGTATTCGATTCTCCAGAACTTCTTTCTCTTATAAATTTTAACTCTAATCGTAGAAGCAGTACAAATGCTAACAATTTAATTTACTTACCATTTAGTCGAACAAATTATATGTTAACTGCTCCTTTAAACCGTATGAGTAAATTCGTTAACGATTGTAGCTTTTTTGATGTTAACTTATCTTAAGGTCAACTCAAGAGTAGATTAAAAACTATTGTTTAATTGCATGGTTAGTCGTGTCGTCTTGTGCTGTCCTTGAGCCCAACCATATTTTGGTGGGTAAATTTTTCTCACATTAACTTATTTCGAGCCACTAGTATCAATATCGTTGAATATTTCAAAGATTTTTGGACTGTGACTTTTTATGCGTTAATGAGGAGAATGTGTGAAAAAGCTGTAGTAGCTAAACTCGATTGTTATTATTGCATGTAATATTAAAAATATATCCGCTAAGATAACGGTACCCTTTTAATTGTTTTTATTAAGTGCTTGAATTGAGTTTATCAACTAAAAAAAATTTGAATGAAATATATTCAAAAACAACGGAGTTATTTGCATCGCAAGTAAAATATACGAATTTCTGATAGTTTTTTTGTTATTCTAAGGAAACGATGTTATTAGAAAAAGACATTGTACCAGAAGTTTGTGCAATTTTAAAGATATGTGAATGTTTTTGGTGTCAAAATAACAGGATTTCCTTAAAATTAATAAGTCGAGCATTTTCGCTTGAAAAACATACGCTAGTAGTTAGATTTGCGTTGCTTGTAAAGGGGCGGAAGAGGCGTGGTCAAAACTTAGTATGGCATAACCTAAGTTAGGATTCAAGTAATATGTGAGCCGAATTTGAGTCAAATCCGTTCAGCCGTTAAGATTTGTGTTGTAGTCAAACGAACAGAAAAAAATGACTCTCCCCCCTTAATTAATTTTCATTTTAACGAATTTAAGGTTTTGGTTTCTCCAAAAATTAAAACTCAATCGTATTGTGGGCTATCAGCTAATATAAATATTAAATCGCTGATATCGGCGGGGACTTGTAGTGTGAAATGATGAGTAAAGCTTATATTTCAGAATTTTTTCCACCAAATGGGAACGCTTTGCTAACAAGAAAGATACGTTTTACGAGTGTTCGTAAAGATATGGGTGTATGAGAGAAAATATGCAAAACTCTTACATTGTAAAAAGTTTTGTAAATTTGCATGCAAATATTTAAATGCCAATATATCAAAAAAATATTGTGTGCCTTCGTTAAAATTTATTACAATAACGATTATATGTTTGCTTCACAGCTCACCGAGAATTTAAAGCTTGGTCAGCAAATTCGTTAATGTCTCTTATTTCGTTATTTTGATTTTGCGGCTTGCAGTTTACTTTTTAGTAGAGTTCGTAAAATGCAGTTGAGTTGTTCAGTGAATTCGCTATTACAGGCTGTAGTCAGTAATATAATTATATTACTTCTACTTTTGCAATTTATGCAGCTGTACGATTCCCGAATAGTGCAAGCATTAAAGAAAGAAGACGGAAGAGTTATTGAATTCGACACGTTCGACGAATTTAAAGTAAGTCAATGCTATATCAAACAACGCTCAAAAAATATAATAACATGTTGGGATTGCAAACAAAAAACATTTTTTATGCAAATTTATTACATTGTCCGAAAACAAAATATAATATTGTAAACATATACTTCATAAACAATAACTACTAAATTATACTAAATAAATCGTAAATAAATAAAACTTGATACGACATAAGAGCATTAATTGACTGTGCAGTAAGCTGGGCAGACAATTTTTATTTAACGCTCGGTTTCCAATTCCAATTCCAAACCCAATTCCAATATGTTATTAACACCAACCAACTACCGATGAGCTAGAGATTTGAAACTATATGAAACTGAAACTATTTGAAACTCAAATTTAGCTCAGTACTGGAAGAGAACATAATATTAACTCATTTTCTTGTCTATCAGTTTATTTGTTTGGCAAAAATTCGAAATTATTTGGTACATATAAAAAATTAAAAAAAAAAACAATAATTGACATTTTTGAGGCTCGAACTCAGCTTCTGTAGCACTGAGGTACAGAACTCACATGGAAATATTTTCTAAATAGCCATAAATATTAGTTAATATTTGTTTGAATAAAAAAATTTCAGCATACCACGTTTTTAAACGAACTAAAAGTATAAAATAATTCTCCTAAAGTGGTTCTTTTAGTTCTTCTAAAAACGTGGGGCATGCTGAAGAGTAAAGTAAGGTTCTTAAAAGCAGCAACAATGTTAAATAATAAATGATTTACCTTTATGGAATATAGTATTCTTTAATCCGTAACATGATTTTTTTCCTTGACAGTTTTAACTATTGTTAATGGTGGTTCAACAATTGAAGCATAGCCGGGAATAACGTTGTAAGCGAAAAAATTGAAATTGTTCTCAATTTGTAAAAACGTTTTAAAGAAGCAGGCAATTTATTGATGTTTTTTTGTTAATGCATTATGAAAATACTTAGGTTAAAAAACAATTTTAGTTAAAAAAATTGTTTAGTAATAATATATGTTTAATAAATTGTTAGTTATGTCTGCTCAAAATGGAAAAACGTTTCATATCCAAAACTCATTGGTTGACCAGACGTTATTCCAAAAAGAAAACATTTCTATTTCAGTAAACTTGCTTGATTGGTTCTAGTTCTTTAAATAAAGGGTGCATTATAGAATTTAAAAAATGTGTTTATAAAAAAAAGCTTAGTAAGAAAAACATAAATTCAAGAATAAAACAAAAATTCGTTTCAAAAATATGTTGTTTTTCTTTCAATTCGATTAAAGATGATCAGTGGCGTAGATAGGGGAAATTTAGGGGGTAAATCCCCCTTCGATAGAATTTTTTGCACTGATTTACAAAAAAGCCTAAAGTAAAGATGGTAGAAGTAACTTGCTGTGTGGGCTTCGTCTAAAAATTATAAACTTCGTCTACTGGCAAAATTTGAGGAATCGCTATTTAAATTTTCCATACCATACAAATAGTTGGTTGGATATTTCTGGCTTGATTGCTTGCATATTTGCATTCCTTGTGTATTGTTTGCTAAAGGTGGTGGACAAGATTCTTGCACTTATCATAATTGTTCTTTCTGAAACAGCGGCGGATCTGGAAAAAATCTTGGGGGGGGGGGGGGGGTGATTATCAAAGACACACATTTTCAATTTGGGAAAATTTATCTTTTTACAAATTGACAAATTGTTCTTTTTTGAATTGAAATTATCGAATTGTTTAAGAAGTATTTTTCATACATATTACATACACGCAAATTTCCGTATTTATTTATTTCTCCCTTTTGCTGGAATAATATCTGAGCGAAAAGTAAATAAAAACTCTGAATTTAACTAATTTTGGAATTAAGGTTGATTTATTCAAATTTTTCACATTTACCTACACTATTATATAAAAGAGTACTCACGTATGCTCGGCTGCGAAAAGCTTCCCAGCAAACATTATGACTCTTAAAAGAGTCTTTTATCTTTTATCGTCATAGTGCGCTCAAAAAAGACTCTTTTATGAGTACATTTTTATAGGTTTCGGGCCTCAAAATATGATTCATAATAATGACTGCATTATGCCTCAAAATTTAGACTCTTTTAAGACTCATATTTAATACTATTTTAAGACTCATAATAAAGACTCTTTTAGAACTCATATAAATAAGTGTTGTTGGACTCAAAAATAAGACTCTTTGTAGACTCATATTTAATACTCTTTTAAGACTTATAATAAAGACTCTTTAAAGACTTATAATAAAGACTCTTTTATAACTCATTTAAATGAGTCTTTTTGGACTCAAAGTTAAGACTATTTTAAGACTCATTTGAAATACTTTTTTAGGATTCATAATAAAGACTTTAAATGAATACTTTTTTGAAACTCATATAAATGTCTTTTGGACTCAAAATAAAGACACTTTTGATAGTCATATTTGATACTCTTTTAAGAATCATGGAATGGAATCTTTAAAGACTCATACTGAGAACTCTTTCAGAACTCAAAGAAGTCATTACGATCCGTTTAGGCTGAAATATAAGGTCTGTTCCCGTACTTTTTGGGCCTAAATGGTAAAAGTGTCAAAAACGTGAGAGTGAGGAAAAATCTCTCAAAAATATTGAAAAACACTAAAAAAGTACGGGAACGCTTTTTGGAATAAAATTGTGTAAACTGTCAAATAAAATCGTTTTTTTGATCTTGAGCATTGGCAGTGCAGAAGACATGCTAAAGATTTTGAACAATATAATTCTTAAGAATTAAATTAATTCAAATTAATTCTCAAATAAACATTTATATTTAGTTTTTACACAATTTACTAAGTTTTTGGTTTCCATTCCAACAGTTTTTTTATTAATTTCAAAGAACTTTTATTGTTTTACAATTTCTTTACTAACATGTAAACATATGATTTTAAGCAGTTTGACACTTTTACCATTTTTGCCAGAAGAAATTTTTCGGACTAAAACTTGCAGTTTTTGACAGGGAGGGGAAATTTTTCACTCTCTCGATTGCACTCTCTTTTACCATTTTTTTGAGTAGGAGAACGCTTCTCGGACTAAAACCTGTAAAAATGGTAAATTGGACTAAAACTTTAGAGTACGGGAACAGGCCTATATTTTTAGATTCAAATTTATTTAAAATATTTGATAGTTGAAAAATAAAAAAAAAATGACAACAATATCTTTTTTAAGCATTTCAAATAAAAAGTAATCTATATATATAAAAAAGGAAATGATGTTTGTAAGGCCGCAATAGACTCCTAAACTACTCATCCGATTAGCATGAAAATTTGTGTATAAAAGTTTTGTGGTACGGTGCGTGTTCGTGGGCTATCAATTTTGATCCACCTTGAACACCAGAGGGCGCTGTAGTACAAATTTTTTACAAAACTGCCTAAAACTCCTAAACTGCTAATGCGATTAGAATGAAAAGTGGTATACAGTGGGTTTCATATACGTTGAGTGTTCTGCTGCTATCGTTTTTGACCTATATTGAACACCAGAGGGTGCTATACTACAAATTTTTTACAAAACCACCTAAAACTCCCAAACCGCTCATGCGACTAGAATAAAAATTGGTATATAGTAGTTTTCAGGTACGATGAGTTTGTTAGCACTATCTTCTTTGAACCACCTTGGACACCAGATGGTGCTGTAGTACAAATTTTTTACAAAATCGCATATTTTTAGTTGTTTTCTTAGGGTACATGTGCAAATATTTACAAAATATTAAATATTTCTTAAATTTAGTAAAATAAAAATAATTTCCGTTATTTTCACATCAAAAACATGAACATATCTTGAAAACTATTAAAAATTTTACTACAACGATATATTTAATGCAACATCGTTGCTCAAAAATGAGAAAAAAACAATCAGAAATTAAATTTTGCGACTTTCGAGTCAAATATCTCCGCTGCTTTTGTATTCATTTTGTTAAATTTTTTTTTGTCTTAAAGCTTCATCAAAATACTATGAAAACCTTATTGCAAAAATACCGTTAGTGGAGTAAATATATTTTAAATATTTTTTTCAAAAAAGGTCTGAAATATTAGAGTTTTCCTCAAAAACAGACTCAACAATTACTTTTGTTGTAAAAATAATTTAAACTCAAATTCTCAAATTGTTAACTCTATTTAAAAGTTATAACATTTGTAAGTAAAAGTTGTTTCAATTTTACGCAAAAATTAAAAACCATTTTTGTGATTCAAAAAACATAGCCTACCCCTTGATTTTTTTGAAGAAATTTTTTTTTTTCCAATATTGTGGTTTCATATTTTTGAATAAATTTACAAGCTAAAATAATTATTTATTAGAAAAAATTATCTCATTATCTCTTACCAATCAAAAGTTATAGCCAATAATCTATATCCAAAATATATATGCAAAAAGCAAAACGCTGTCTGTGTGATGGCTGGAAACTTCCAAATTACTTAGCCGATAGAGCTGAAATTTTGGAAGTACATTTTTTCAAGTACGAGATGGCTTCAATTTCTGTCACACCCCCTTTTACCGCCCACAAATCAATAAAAATGCTATATTTCCTACGGTTTTCGTCGATTTGACTACATTTTGGTAATTTAGTTTGTATGCTCACTGTCGGAAACTGTACTAAAACTGGATAATGTCCATCTACTAGAAAACTGGGATGGGCATTATATAAGTGGGTGTGGCTCCGCCCATACAATTATATCGAATAGCTTTGAAAGTAAAAGTAGCAGTACTATTTGGTGATCTTCTGCTACTGGGAAGCTGTAACGGTCAGTAGAAAATGACAGTGGTTTCAAACTATGAGTTTAAGAAAAGTTTTGAATACACCTATTATTTTCCCATATACATAGTTGCAGGGTGCAGCAACGCACGCCAGGAAAAAGCTAGTAGTATATAAATTTAAAGTCATTTTACAATCATATAAAATACTTCTTTATTAGTCTTTTTATTGCGTACTCATAAAGCACGCATAAAAAATACCATTTTTGGAGTCTTATTTTTGAGCAACAATTTTACAATCATATCAAATACTCTTTTTTGAGTCTTTTTATTGCATACTCATAAAACACGCATAAAAAATACTCTTTTTGGAGTCTTATTTTTGAGCAATCATTTTACAATCATATCAAATCCTCCTTTATGAGGATAAAAAAAACTTCATAAAACACGCAAAAAAAAACTCTTTTTAGAGTAATTTTTTTGAGGCACTCAGAAAATGTTTGCAGGGTTGAGAATGGCAGGTGCTATTTCAAAAATTATTTTCCTCTAGGATAGCTATCGTGCCCAGTTAAGACATACGCTATATAAAATTGATAACCATTATTTAAATTATTAATTAAAATTCAAAGAGAATAACCATACAATTTCTTTATTTCTTTATTCTCAATAAGAAGTCACTGAATTTATCTAATACACAAACCATTTTACACTCTTCCCACTTCAATACTACTGTTAAATTTTAAGATTTAAAGGTTTTAATGATATTTATTATTTTTATCGCCAGCGAAGCAGCGGGTATTTGCTAGTTCCATTATAAAAACATTCCACAATTATATTTTCAAGTATGTGCATTGAAAAAAACATAGTACTTTTCAATTAAAAAAAAAATTAAAGGAATTTGAAACTTATTGTTCTGACGTTACGACTATGATATGGTACACTTTGAAAAATAAATGAACAATACAAAATAATAGAATTTAATACCGTTCAATTAAATGTATATGGCTTGTCACGCTATTACAATCACCCATTCAATTGCATTAAGGGTTCCTTTATGTATACATAAGCGATTCTTAAGGCGTTTTTTGAATACTACAAAAAATGGTCAGAGATATTGATATAAAGTTTTTTTATTGATTTCAACAATTATTAAAGTATATAAAAAAAAATTTTTGTTTTGTTTTTGTTTTGTGACGTCATTTGCGTGTAGGTGATGTTTTTATAAATATATATAAAAAACAAAATATAATTATATGTAAAGCAAACACTTACGCTGAGGTAGTGACGTCGAGTTTTTTTAAATATTAATTTGTAAAAAATAATGCGTCTTTAAAATTGATTGTTTAAAAAATGGCTGTAAATTTGAGAACATAACGAGCTGTAACTTTGTTTTCAGGCTCATTTTTAAAAAAAGGACGAATTCACTACCTCGACGTAAGTTTTTGCTTTACATATAATTATATTTTGTTTTTTTCAGATAAATACAGATCATGTTACTCTACAAGCAAAATGGTCCTACTCTTCTCGCATCGCTTCATAAAAACGTCACCTACACGCAAATGACGTCACAAAAAAAAACTAAATTTTGTTTTCATATACTTTAATAATCGTTGAAATGAATAAAAAAAAACTTTATCTCTGACCATTTTTTTACAGTATTCTTTCAAAAACGCCTTCAGAATCGCTTATGTATACATAAAAGTACCCTTAAGCTGTGGGCACAATTATTAACTTCAAATAAAGTATTAAAAAGCAAAGTTTTTAAAAGTTCTTGGGGGGGAGGGTAATTGCCCCCTTTATCCCCCCTTGTATCCGCGCCTGTTCTGAAATGAAATTTATAAATATATTTACTAATTAAATAGATGTAAAAATATCTGCTCAATTTGGCGTATGATTTTTATAACTGTTATAATTTTACTAGACTTACCAAGAACATCAGACGAAGATCTATTACAAACTGCATTCGATATGTGCATGAATCAAATGGCAGACATATTTTACGCGAAGATTTTCTAAAATTTGTACCGGCAGCTTCGAACAGGTTAAGTTTTTTACTTTTTTAATTGACACATCGTATACATACATGTATGGGTGATGCTCTTATCAAACTACTTGTTGAATATTTTCAGCAAAGTAACCTGGGCGTTTCATTGTTGATCGGTTTTTTTTTAAAAAAAAGCTCTAAATGAAAACGAACCAACATTAGTGCATTTTCATTTTGAGTTTAGTGCTTTTAGTGCATTTTGATTGTTAACCTAGGAATATTTTCTTGCAGCCCTGAATTAAGAAATGAATATAAATTTCCGAACCCATATTTTCGAAATATGGCTTATTACTAAACACTAGATGTGTTGTGATTCTTTTAATATACCTGATGAAATTCTTTGTAAAATTAATTCTACTAAAACTAAAAAGTCAGATTATTATATACCAAAGAATCTAAACTTTGGTCAGATGATGATTCAGCTGGTTATGATGAAGCAGAAATAATGTATTCTTTGACTAATTAAAAAAAAATAACCTAATAACATATAAGATTTGTGTTCATTCTTCTTTTGTCTGTTTGTTTTTTTTTTTTGTTTTTTTTAGAAGCTAAATGCTTAAATATTTTTCGAAAAATTATATTAAAACTTTTAAATATTTTTTCAGTTTTGTTTGTTTTGTTTTAAAAATAATGTTTATTAAAAACCATGCGTTATAAATAAGAATATCTTTGAAAAAATTTTACACAAAATGTTTTATTTAATTTGAGTTATAAAATTGTGGCATTTTTTAATAAGTTTATTTCTTTTATAATTCTTAAAAAACATATTTTTTAAGAATTATATTGTGAGCTTAATGCCAAATAATTCATGAAGCAACAGGTTGCTACAACAACAAAGTTCTTTGCAGAACTTAAACCAAGCTGACTAGACCATGGTTTCGTCGGACGCTACTCCGACTCATCAGTAGTCTCAGTGGTTCTAGCAGTCCACTAACTTTGACAAGCTAATAGGCGCAAGATCAATAAAACCAAAGAGGAATTATAGAAGCGCTATACTTTGTCAAAGCAATGTTTTTCTACTCTTTTGCTAGTCGCAAAATTTCAAAAAGTTGACTGCATTGATTCTGCAAAGACTTTGTTGTTGCGCTTTTTTGTTTACTTCTTTATCACGTATCAATCTAGGTTCCAACATTTTGTTGGTATTAAACCATAGAAGGCGTGAAGAAGGTTTTTTTGAAAGCAGATGTTTATTATATGCGCAGACATATAATATTACATCATGTTTTCGTAGGTCGTGCTCGCACCAGTTTACATGAGTTATAAAATTGTGGCATTTTTTAATAAGTTTATTTCTTTTATAATTCTTAAAAAACATATTTTTTAAGAATTATATTGTGAGCTTAATGCCAAATAATTCATGAAGCAACAGGTTGCTACAACAACAAAGTTCTTTGCAGAACTTAAACCAAGCTGACTAGACCATGGTTTCGTCGGACGCTACTCCGACTCATCAGTAGTCTCAGTGGTTCTAGCAGTCCACTAACTTTGACAAGCTAATAGGCGCAAGATCAATAAAACCAAAGAGGAATTATAGAAGCGCTATACTTTGTCAAAGCAATGTTTTTCTACTCTTTTGCTAGTCGCAAAATTTCAAAAAGTTGACTGCATTGATTCTGCAAAGACTTTGTTGTTGCGCTTTTTTGTTTACTTCATTATCACGTATCAATCTAGGTTCCAACATTTTGTTGGTATTAAACCATTTAATTTTTTGTTAAAAAAATCATTTTAGGAACGCATAGTTTTGTAGCGTGTCAAAATGCCTTTTGCAGATTCATAAAGCACTGAATACACTAAACGAAAAACATTTAAAACTTTATAAGTCAGCTTAGTCAGAAAATTTGGTTGAAGCCTACAAAACTTGAATAATACAACAAAGAACATTTTCTATATGTACTTACTAGGGACCTTTTCTTCGTTTTCCTTAAACAAAATCTTATTAAACAAATATCGAGGTAAAACAAGATTACTTGAGGAAATTGTATTTTGGATGAAAATTCGAAATAAAAATTATAAATTCACCTAAAAAAAACAACGAAGTTTCATAAAAATTTTTTAGTTGAATCAACAAAAAAAAAAATTTGTAAGTAAAAAGAATGCAAGTTTTTTTATCATATACTCGATACTCAGACAACTTAACAAAGTTTTTGCTGTTTATAATAAGTAGTTACTAATTTTATCTACTTTTATAAAAGATTTCTTTTTTAATGCTTTTTACTCAAAATTACGCATTTTGCTTTTCAAGTTCGTACTTTTTAGCTTGGAATTGTTGGCAACAGTGCCTTCAAGCAATAACAAGAGAAAAGCATGCACCACATGTTCTCTACGTTAATTGCGTGGCTCATTATTTAAACTTTGCAATATCTACTACAAACCAAATACCAGCCATGAGAGCTTGTCTGAACATAGTCAAAAAATGTTAAAGATTTTTTAAATACACACAAAATTTGTAAATGATCTAGAAGAAACATCAAATATCTATTTTCGTTCTGTTCGTTGACTACTACATTATGGAACTTGGAGAAAGGTGCACTAAATAAAAATGTTTACTTCCTAATTGAATTTTTAATTTGCTAAAGACTTACTAAACACGAAGGTATACTTAAAGGATTAAATATACTAAAGGATTTTCATCCCTCTTTCAAGTTACAGAAATTGACAAATAAGCTGAAGAATTTAAAAAAAAAACCGTTAACTTTTACGGTAAATTTCTTGACGGTAGTGCTTCTAAAGTTGGAAATGTGGCAGTTATATCTGAATCATAGAGGTTCCATTCAGCCTCTAAATGCTCTAGAAGCACTATATAACTCACCAGATAATTTTCCAAACATATACGTGCTATTAACAATTTTAGCTACACTATCAGTGTCCACAAGCACGCTGAGCGTACCTTTTCGGCTTTGAAGAGGACAAAAACAATCCAAAGAGGATAAAAACAATATATTTCTTTGTTAGAAAATTTTCTATATATATAAAACAAAGTCGGGTTTGTTACACCACTTAAAACTCAAGAACGGCTGAACAAATTTTAATGATCTTTTATTTGTTGGATTTGTGTTCATCCCGAATAGCAGAATAACTATTAAAATATCGGAAAAACTCAGGAAATCAGGAAAAATATCGGAAATCTTCTATATCGAATAGCTTTGGAATTATAGGTCGCACAGCAACGGAATTCGGTGTTCGACCTTAATTTTCACTTGCCGTTCTACTGGTAAAATTTTATGGGCGTTGGACGTAGGGCGTGGTACTTTTTCAGCAGCCCAAATTTTCAGTATAACTTTCAAGCTATAAGTCACACATTAATGAAACTTGGTTAGAACGAACTATTTAGTCGTGTCTTTCGACTGGCAAAATTCAGTAAGTATAGGCCAAAGGAGTGTGGCACCGCCCATACAATTCAAATTTATGATATCGAATAGCTTTGGAACTAAATGCCGTATAATAATGAAATTCAGTATGGAGTTGCCACTTGGTGATATCCTTCTACTGGAAAACTGGGATGGGCTTTGGAAAAGGGGGTATGGTTACGCCCATACACTTTAAATTTTTGATATCAGATAGCTTTTGAACTAAATGTTGTATAACAACGAAATTCAGTATGGAATTACTATTGGGTGATATCGTTCTACTAGAAAACTGAGACGGTCATTAAACAAGGGGGTGTGGCTCCGCCCATACAAGCCAAATTTTTGATATCGAATAGCTTTGGAAATAAATATCATATAACAATGAAATTCAGTATTAACCAACAAAGCCGTAATGCAATTAGGCTTCAAAACATTGCGAATCAATCTATTGTAGAAGAACGAGAAATCGCACGAGAAAAGCGCCGCGTGAGTATGGTCAGACTTCGGGCTTCTCAACCACAAGAGCGCAGAGAGGAACCCCTTAAACGGCTCGGTTGGCAAGTAGAAATCGTCGAGGTTATCGCACAGATCAACAACGAGATAATCCCCGCCGGGAAAGAAGAAATGTTTCAAGTGTTGATTTCAATCGAGCAGCATTTCTATACGATGGCACAATTGATTTTATTCGTTATCTTCTGAACGAATAAGACCTAAACATCAAAATTTTACGTTTCTTCCCCCGAGAAATTTACCAAATTGTAGTCTAATACGACCTAAACCGTCGGAAATATAGCATATTTATTGAATTGTGGGCGGTAAAAGAGGGTGTGGCAAAATTTTTCTACATAGTGTCCTTCCTTGGGCCAATACAAATCCATCAAGCTCAAAATTGTAAAAATTGAACGACCCCTTCTTGAGTTATGCGCGTACACACGGACGTCAGTCATTTTTATACACCCACGTTTAAAAAACGTAAATGGGGGTATATTCATTTTGTCACTCCGTTTGTAACGCCCATAAGGAGGCGTGGTAGGTATAGAAAAGTATATATATTCTTGATCAGCATCACCACCCGAGTTGATTTAGCCATGTCCGTCTGTCTGTCCGTCTGTCCGTCTGTCTGTCCGTTTGTCCGTCTGTCTGTGATCACGATTACATCCGTAATTTTAAAGCTATCATCACGAAATTCAATATTTAAGCTTTTATCTAAAAAATGAAGGTCAAGTTCGTAAATAAGCCAAATCGGATGAAAACCACGCCTACCTCCCATACAAAGTGACTTTATCAAAACGGTAAAATCTCTTAGAATTCAACAAAAATGAATATATGGACTTGCAATTTTGCATATGAGTTTTGATGTTCAAAATACACTCTATGTATGAAATTCAACCCAATCGGATGAAAACCACGCCTACCTCCCATACAAAGTGACTTTATCAAAAAGGTAAAATTTCTCTAAAATCCACAAAAATTAATGTATGGACTTCAAATTTTGCATTTACACTTTGATATATAACGTGTACTATGGGTATGGAATTCAACCAAATTGAGTGAAAACCACGCCCACCTCCCATACAAAGCGACTTTATCAAAAAACAAAAGCGAATATTTTCTGTTAAAAATATAACGAAAACGTTTTTACAGATAAACATTTTATTGATTGTTTAAGATTTTGAATATACTTTGGTTCGGCCGTGGGGGTATTTTAACTTCGGCCCAGTCGAAGATCATTTCTTACTAGTTATATATAAGAATATAAAAGGCTTATCACGTATCTTCGTGTACGCTTAACTAATGAACTACTGAACCGATTTTAATAATTCTTTTACTAATTCAAAGCGTCATTCTTAACTTAAGCTATTGCATAATTTATTTTTTAAAACCTATCCTAAAAAGTTATTAAAATTTGAGGTTAAATAATATCTAAAAAACATCATAGAAACTTATTCATAAACGCTGCATTAAGGGGACATATAGTTTACAAATTAATCATTGTTTAGGTGACCATCGCCTGAACTAGGATAATTTTTATCCGCCAGAAAAAAAAACAAAATGGCGGCCATTTGAAAAAAATCTATTTTCGAGTTCAGGCGGTGGCCACTTAAGCTTGTTTTTTTTTATTTTTTCCTCAGATGTTCCAGACTGGTGATATCCTGCACACCGTCAATTTTTTGGCATTTTTTTTTTTTTGTATTCTTTAAATCTTAATAAATATATGTGCAAAATTTGAAAACGATATCTTTTTTCCTTCTATGATAAAAAATTCCCGAAAAAAATTTTTTAAAAATTTGTAACCTATATGTCCCCTTAAGCAGTACAAAGCTTTTCTTTCTTTTCCATTGTGTGTTTAAAAGCTCTTTTTGATTACGCCTTGCTTATAAGCATAATCGAAAAAATAAGCTAATGAAGCAACAAAAATGTAAATTGTATTATAGACAGAATCTATTTCTTTTTAATGAAATTCCCTACAGTAAAATGCTAAAAATAATTAAATATGTAAACATAAGCATATGTAAATAAATATAATTCAGTGTCTATGACGTAGTACTCTCGCAAAATAAGCGATACTTCGTCTTTATACGAAAACACGAACGAGGAAACACGAGACAAATGCTGTCGCTGTTTTCGACTCAAATTCAGTGCTGCCAAACAGTTGCAGCGGTGCTGCCATCTCCTATCAAGTAGCTGATAAAAGCTTTTATTAGCAGTGTTGCTAGGCTCACATTACAAAGGTTGAAGCAAAGATCATATAATATAAAGATGCGCCACGGCCATACGAATGTGGATTTATCATAAATCCACTTTAAAGCAGCGCAGGGCGCTCCATAGCTCTCTGTGAGCGTAACTTTTCACATGTACATAAAGTCAGTGTTGCCAGAAAGACGAACTAAAATTTACCACTATTTGGAAACAAATTTATCACTTTCGGAGAAAATTTACCTTTTCCCAAAATAAAGAAAAAAATAAAAAAAATAAAGAATTTTTAAATGATTAAAAACGTTATCATTTCTTTTGTAGTATACATATATTTATAAAGCAACAACAAAAACACTAAAAAATAACATTTGTACCATTCTCACACCAAAAGCAACGCTGATCCGACAACTGACAACCTGGACGTGACCTCAAAATCAACTTGTAGATTCATAATACTTATGCACATATTTTTTAGTTTGTAGAATTTTATATTCGTATATATTAAAGTTTCATATAATTAATACATATTAGCTATTAAGACTTTTTGCATTGTTCATTCACATTCCTTATTAATTTTTTAATACTTCATTTTTTGATTACTTTTTTTTTTTTTTTTGTTTTTTGGATTCGCCCGGAGGTAAGAAATCTTCATAGATACGTATGACCCGCGTCATACGCATGCACGATTTACATTCTAAGAAGTTCCCGGATCAGCCGGACTGAATAGAATGCACCTACGTGCTAAAACTTACCACCAATAGGCAAATAAAAGCCTCCACTAAGCACAATTGCTTGGCCTTTCAGCGGAAATTAAAATTAAATAAAGAATAAACATTTGAAATTTAAGTATTTTTTGTGCTTATGTAAACATCATAAACATCATCGAATAAAAGTACAATCTTCATAATACGAAGCAATACAAGACAACATCCAAAGTAATTTATTATACCATATATAACCGCGTTTATAATTTTTGTCATTCGGCTTGGGGCCACTGTCCAACCCAAGATCCTACGTGGAAAAGAGATGCAACTCTCAAACACCAAACCAATACCAAAAATAGCACAGATATACAAGTATATATTGTGCAGGCACAATATATTTATATATTCGGGTCACTAAACTTAGGGAACACCGAGCTAAAGTTATTATTTGGATATGCATTTGGGCCAACGCAGGTAAAAACTTGTATGGAAAAGAGATAAACTCTGACGCACCAAGCCGAGAGACACGGTTTTCATGGTCCCATTTCAATCTTGGGAAGCTATAGAACTAAAGATCTAAAATAATTTAATGAAAACTAGTAAGAAATGATCTTCGACTGGGCCGAAGTTAAAATACCCCCACGGCCAAACCAAAGTATATTCAAAGTCTTAAGCAATCAATAAAATGTTTATCTGTAAAAAAGTTTCCGTTATTTTTATTTTTAACAGAAAATATTTGGTTTTGTTTTTTGATAAAGTCGCTTTGTATGGGAGGTGGGCGTGGTTTTCACTCAATTTGGTTGAATTCCATACACATAGTACACGGTATATATCAAAGTTCATATGCAAAATTTCAAGTCCATACATTAATTTTTGTGGATTTTAGAGAAATTTTACCTTTTTGATAAAGTCACTATGTATGGGAGGTAGGCGTGGTTTTCATCCGATTTGGTTGAATTTCATACTCAGAGTGTATTTTGAACATCAAAACTCATATGCAAAATTGCAAGTCCATATATTAATTTTTGTTGAATTCTAAGAGATTTTACCGTTTTGATAAAGTCACTTTGTATGGGAAGTAGGCGTGGTTTTCATCCGATTTGGGTCATTTACGAACTTGACCTTCATTTTTTAGATAAAAGCTTAAATATTGAATTTCGTGATGATAGCTTTAAAATTACGGCTGTAATCGTGATCACAGACAGACGGACAAACGGACAGACAGACAGACAGACGGACATGGCTAAATCAACTCGGGTGGTGATGCTGATCAAGAATACATATACTTTTCTATACCTACCACGCCTCCTTATGGGCGTTACAAACGGAGTGACAAAATTAATATACCCCCATTTACGTTTTTTAAACGTGGGGGTATAAAAATAAAGCAACGAGACTGAATAAAACGAAAAGTTAAAGTATCTATCATATTCGATGATGCTTATTTGTTAAATCGTAAAATCTACACAATTATCGCGAGTTGTATTTGTTATCACAATGAATGTGTTAACTATTCAAATGTAATATCATTTTACGTTTTAAGACATCCACCGAGTCAGAAAAATTTATCAAGTTCAAGTTACCATTGAAATCACTACACATACATCGGAAAGGGTCGTGAAGGGCATAATTAGAAGTGCACTGACTCAACTTAAAAAGCTGGAAATGTCTGGCTCCGCTCCTAGGGATGTTGAAGTTTAATAAAGAAAGAAGGTATTGTGAGTCTATATCGCCACTGAGTAGTTTGTATAAAAAGGAGACATTGAGCATAATTCTTCTGCTTCTTAAGGAAGGCAGGGAAATAATTTTAAGGCAGGTTTCATAAGGGGGTAGAATAATGTTGGGGTTCCAACGATAATGTAAAGCAAAAATTAAGAATTGTTTTTGGACCGATTCTAATGCATCGATGTGAACATTGTATTGAGGGTTCCATATTACGGATGCATATTCAAGAATTGGTCTAACAAGAGAGGTATAAAGTATCTTAGTAGTGAAAGGATCGTTGAATTCTTTAGCCCATCTTTTAATGAAACCAAGAACACCTCTAGCCTTATTTACCACCAAATTAACTTGAAGATTGAAACGAAGTTTAGGATCCATAATTACACCTAAATCAAGAAAACTGTGTACAATTTCTAAGTTAGTATTATTTATAGTGTAATTTATACTATTAGCAATTCGACGTGAGAATGTCATTTGCTTACATTTTTTTAAGTTTAATTTTAAAAGGTTTAAGTTACACCACTCCACTAGACTATTTAAATCGGATTGTAAGAGTTGTTGTTCTTCAGGCGATTTGTAAGTTAGAAAAAGTTTAACTTGCTTACTTATTTTATTTAATTCCTTATTATTTACTTACATATTTTTTGTTATTAATTTTAATTATTCATATATATTAAGATTTTATAATATTAAAATAATTATTCGTATATATTAAAGTTTCATATAATTCATTCATATTATCTATTAAGATTCTTTACATTATTCATTCATATTACTTGTATTAATTAATTTCATAGAAGAAATAATAAACAATACGATGACTAAAAATAAGAACAAAATCAAAAAGAAAAACTAACAAATTTAGATAATTGTGACAACTATTTCGGTCAGTGTGCGCAATTCGAAAGAGCACCAATACTAACAAAACAAAATAAAATGTGACTGTGTTAGAATGCCCAGCCCTGCTTTAAAGCTTTGTAAGAGTCAGTGAGCGAAGGAGAGCTTATGTGAGCGGGAGAACAAGCAAACGGCATTGGGAGCAGAGCTGCCAGGTGACGGGATTTTTCCCCTTTTTCGGGATTTTTCGTACGAAACGGGGTGGCGGGGAAAACATTGATAAAAACGGGGAAAATTAAAAATAAAATAGCGAGTGAAAAAATATATCGGTTATTAGAAAAACCAACTACAATTTTTTATTTTAATTACATCCATTTTTTGTTTGCCATATTTTACAAAGCTGAATGTGTCATATATGGAAAAATAGATCTAACTTTGATGACTTTTGTTGATTGTTTCTTGCTAAAGGAATACATTAATATAGTCATAATAGTATTTTTAATGTAGACTTAAATGATTTCGATACTTTTTTAAGGAGCTATATTAAGGGCCATTCATAGATAGTAAAAATGAAAAATAAAACTTTAAACTTAAAAATATTTTCACACGTTATTGGATCAATCCGAGTGGAATGATTTCGACCAAGAATATAGATCGTTAAGAAATATAAATTTTTCAAATATATCATCAAAAATTATCGAGCAATTCTGGAAAGAAGTTATATTTTTCATTGATTCAGATTTTAAAAAAAAAAACAAAAAAACAAAAATATTGTCGTTTATTTTTTGCTTTCCCTATAGCGGGGCAAGTGCTGGAAGTGCTTTTTCAGCTATTAATATACATCAAAGAAAAAAAAGGAACTTTCTTCACAATACCTCTCAATGCAGAACTCTCCGCAGTAAATCATTATTGAAATATAAAATTTTGCTTTGCAATTGAAATAAATTCAAAATTTTTGACTTTTTATAATAGAAATAATACACATACTCTTGTTTACTTGGTTTGATAATCTATATATATAAAAATCAAATGCGTCTTGCTAAGCCTTAGAAACGGCTGGGCCGATTTTAATAATTCTTTTGTTGTATTGTTTGCCTTAATACAGATGTGGTTTAGAAAAAAGGAAATTTACAAAAAACTCGAAGGAGGAGCAGAAAAATCGAAATTGGTAATTTTGTATGGGAATTGCCACATCAGACTACTTTAAATAGCCAACAAAACTCAAGGGCTGGACGGATTTAACTCAAATTCGGCACACACATTACTTAAAGTCTAGATTAGGTTATGGCATACTTAGTTTTGACCACGCCTCTTCCGCCCCTGTACAAGAAATGCAAATTATCCTACTAGCGTACTTTTATTAGCGAAACTGTTCGTCTAATTAATTCAAAGAAAATTCTGCTGTTTTAACACCAAAAACATTCACATATCTTCAAAATTTTAGTCTTTTTCTAATAATATCGTTTCCTTAGAATAACAAAAAACTATCAGAAATTCGTATTTCTTAATTTCGATGAAAATAACTCCGTTGTTTTTCAATATATTCATTCAATTTCTTTTCGTTGATAAATTCAATTTAAGCACTTAATAAACCCTATTTGAAGAAAGCTCCAACATATTCACTTTTTACTCCAAAAAGAACACAAAAGCTGTCATTTCAACAAATAAAAAAAATTAAAAAAAATATTATTTGTTTGCCGATTGTGAGGATCGATCCTTGGACCACCTCATGACTTCAAAACTGACGGTTGAGCTGACTATTTTTATTCAAATTTAAATGTACTACAAAAATTTTCTAATAGAATTTGCAATAAAATGATATGACAGCACGATCTTCTGAATTCGAATTGTAGCAGCCTATTATATTTTTCTTAGACAAAAACCAATCGTGTTTTTCATCTCATTCTTATCTTCTATCTTTATATCTTCTGAATATATAAATATCAATTGTCGTGCGTTAGTCTTGCTAAAACTCGGAAGTGGCTCGGCCGATTTTAATAATTTTTTGTTCGCCTCAATACTGATGTGGTTTGGGAAAAAAGAAAATAAGGAAGAACCCAAAGCGAAAAAATCGAAAGGATTGAAATTGGTAATTTTTCATGTCGTGCAGTGTTCATTACAACTCCAAGGAGAAGACGAGCCTGACATAGGTCTACGAAGACAGTCAAATGCGCGGCGGGCTAATACATGTGAAAGTCAGCGAGCGACGGATAATGCGGGCTAATACAACTGACCAGCGAGCGAAGGATAATGAAAACAGTCAGATTGTCCTGTCCGAATAAGGGGCATACATAAGGTGTGTTTTTTGGCATCGCTATATACGGTTGTCCCAAAAAACGCTCATCGGCGCTTAATATTTCGCTTAACTTTTTTCTTCAAAACTTGGCAGCATTGCGTGTTACTGTCAAATATTGAACATTATTATTTATAAGCACAAATCATTTATATGGCACAAATTGACAAAGTTAATTTTTATCAAACTGTAACACATTTTCTGCTCAAAATGGACAGCTCTGAGAAACTGAAGTAATAATACTAACAAATTCGTCTCTGCATAATACAGGTCTCAAGAACTCTACCTTTTGATGCTTCTAGCACTATACCGGAACTCTGGCTGATGGAAAGAAATTTGATTCATCGCGTGATCGCCAAAGGCCGTTCAAGTTCACCATTGGCAAAGGCGAGGTAATTCGCGGCTGGGATGAGGGTGTCGCCCAATTGTCTGTTGGTCAGCGTGCCAAGTTGATCTGCTCACCGGATTATGCTTATGCCAGTCGCGGACATCCAGGTGTAATTCCGCCAAACGCTACACTCACCTTTGACGTTGAGTTGCTCAAGGTCGAATAAGTGCAGCATAGCCAAATACAATAACAACAACCACAACATCCAATTTAATAATAACCCGCAAGAAAAACAATTACAATTAATTCCACAATAAAAAACAAAAGCAATTTTTAACAAGAACTAATCAGCACTTTAATCGAATCTCTTGAAATAATCAACATTCTGAAAGTACATCTAAATCTATTTGGATAATCAACACAGCATCAAAATTCCATCGCTGACATGGAGATTAAAGTACCGACCCTAACCAGAAATATTTGACTTGATTGAGCAAAACAGAGTTTTTGAATTTGTACATTTTTTTCTAATTTAATTCTTATATATCGACTCATAACCGCCAAAATATCTCAAGCGACATAATATCCGATTTATGTTTTTTGATGAAAATCGATAATTTGCGATGGTTTACATCGTCTGTCAAAATTTCATAGGTGTACGAAATTAGATTATGAATTTAAACCAAAAGCAATTTTAGCTTAAGTACACACTACATGTTTGTTTACATTTTTCATGACAGCAAAGTGTCGCTTAATATGAAATTTTTTAAAAGAAATTAATCAATATAAGAGATAAAATTATTAAAATAAAATTAATAGCAAAGAGATAAGAGATAAAAGATAAAATTAATAGCAAAGATAATTAAAAAAAACCTTCTCCTGTAAAATTTTCTTTTTGGCGCTTAAGATATTTTGGCGGTTATGAGTCGATATAAAAAAGACTGACGTCCGTGTGTACGCGCATAACTCAAGAAGGGGTCGTTCAATTTTTACAATTTTGAGCTTGATGGATTCGTATTGGCCCAAGGAAGGACACTATGTAGAATTTTGCCACACCCTCTTTTACCGCCCACAAATCAATAAAAATGCTATATTTCCGACGGTTTTCGTAGTATTAGACTACAATTTGGTAATGTAGTTTGTATGCTCACTGTCGGAAACTTTACTAAAACTGCCACACCTCCCTTTTATCGCCCACAAATCAATAAAAATTCAATATATCTGAAGAATTTGGTGGTATTATGCTTAAATTTGGTAATTAGTTTTGTTTGATTGCTGTCGGAAACTGTACTAAAAATAGGTTGCCACGCCCCCTTTCACCGCCCAGAAATTAATAAAAATTCTACATATCGGAAGGTTTTGGTGGTATTAGACTAAAATTTGGTAATTTAGTTTGTATGCTCACTGTTAGCAACAGTACTAAAAATGCGTTACCACACCCCCTTTTACCGCCCGCAAATCAATAAAAATGCTATATTCCCGATGGTTTCGCCGTATTAGGCTACAATTTGAGAGTTTAGTTTTTATGCTCCCTGTCGGCACCTGTACTAAAACTGGGTTACCACACCCCCCTTTTACCGCCTTAAAATCAATAAAAACTCTATATATCAGAAGATTTTGCTGGTATTATACTAAAATTTGGTATTATAAATAAATTTTTAAATTTTTATACTAATTTATTTTGTTTGCTTGCTGTCGGAAACTGTACTAAAAATATGTTTTACCACCCACAAATATATGAAAATTCTATATTTGAAACGGTTTTGGTCATAATAGACTAAAATTTGGTAATTGTGTTTGTCTTTCAAAACTACACCGTCATCTTTTGAAAAAGTAAAAACATCGAATATTAAGTTTGGGCAAAACAACGTTTGCCGGGTCAGCTAGTATGTATATAATAATTTCTAACAATTTTTTATAATCTCAAAAACGTAACGTTCGAGTCAAAGTACAATATCGCTTAAAATTTTCATTTTTTTATTTTTATTTTCCTTATAGATACGTACGTCTTTCCTGCTTGTATTTATTTTAGTTTTAGTAAAGTGAATTAATGAGCTTATTATTTTTTTAAATTGCTATTTATTAAACAATTTAAAAACCGGGGAAACTCGAAGTTAAAAACGGGGAAAAATAACCATTTGTATGCAAAAATGATGAATTCTTTTCGCTGAAACCTGGCAGCACTGATTGGGAGTATAATATTGAGAAGCATAGAGAGCACATGAAATTGTTTAGTTAACGAAAGATCTCAGTAAAGCTGGATTCACTGATCACCTTCAGCATGTTTTTCAAGTTTTTTTATATGGAGTTTATGCGCTCTATTTTTTTCCACACTCAATGAGAGAGTAACAAAAACTTGCTGCATCTCTTGAACTTGATTAACTTTATTTTAATTTTCTTGCTGAATGTTTTTGAGCGGAACTGCCAGAATGAAGTTTGTCAAGTTGAAATAGGCATATTTTATTTTTCATGTCTTTATAATAAAGGAACATTGCATCTGGCAATGCTGAATGACAATGAAAAAACCACAAACTTGCAGAATGTTTTACATGTCAGTGAATCAAAATTGCCACATTCTCTTGTTGAGAGCAATAGAGCTTTCGCAAAAAACATGCTGAAGGTGATCAGTGAATCCAGCTTAAAGCTTAAAGCTTAAAGCTTAAAGCTGGATTCACTGATCACCTTCAGCATGTTTTTTGCGAAAGCTCTATTGCTCTCAACAAGAGAATGTGGCAATTTTGATTCACTGACATGTAAAACATTCTGCAAGTTTGTGGTTTTTTCATTGTCATTCAGCATTGCCAGATGCATTGTTCGTTTGTTATAAAGACATGAAAAATAAAATATGCCTATTTCAACTTGACAAACTTCATTCTGGCAGTTCCGCTCAAAAACATTCAGCAAGAAAATTAAAATAAAGTTAATCAAGTTCAAGAGATGCAGCAAGTTTTTGTTACTCTCTCATTGAGTGTGGAAAAAAATAGAGCGCATAAACTCCATATAAAAAAACTTGAAAAACATGCTGAAGGTGATCAGTGAATCCAGCTTAAGAGCCTGAACAGAATCAAAAATCGTTGCGACCAACGACCCTCTCTGGTCGTCGAACGCAGAGAATGTGTCCATAATGATGCGATTGCGATTAACGATTCAAAGTTGCTTTTATTTAGTATTTTTTTATTTATTTTTTCAATTTCATTTCAATGTATTGGTCTCTTCAATTGTGTGAATACAACACACACAAACAAGAAATGTCAGAAGATAAAACAAAACTAAGCAAATTTCATGAAACACAGCCAATTCTTAGCAAAAATATGGCAACACTAATGGCACTCAGAGAGAGAATCGTCGGTCGCAAGAGAAGAAATAGAATAGATTCTAATTGTGCGATTTATCGTTGCGGAAAAAGAGCTGCGTTTTTAAAAAGGCAATATATTACATATATTATATTAATTATATTATATTATTACTTCTTACAGCAAGTTAGTTGTATTTATAATAGTCTTGAAAGACTTCTTGACCTGGTCTTAACTACAGACAGTAACAATGTAATTGTTAAGAGGGCCTTTCATGCTCTGACTAATGTTGATGAATACCACCATTGAGCATTTGGTATAAATCGGACAGAGAGAGCAGTAAATTCGAGTTCAATGGACAAGGTTTATGAATTAAATTTTAAAAAAGCTGACTTTTTGAAGCTGAATCATTTCCTTGATTGTAATCTGAATTATATTTTAGAATACATTAATGGACACAACCTTGAAGAATCCATTAATTTTTTTTATTGTAAACTCTTTGCTATGATTTCTCAGTCTGTGCCGTTTAGCCTCAAATTTGCGAAAAACTCAGCATACCCCTGGTACATAAGGGAATTAAAACCGCTTCGCAACTATAGGCACAGGGCCTGGAAGAAATATGTCTGTAGCTTGGACTCAAATGACCTGGAAACCTACAAACGTTTATTTCTGGAATTTGAAAATCAGTCATCTATATTATATCACGAGTATTTAGCCAATATTAAGCTGCGAATATTGTCTGATCCAAAAAAAATCTGGGGATTCATTAATACTAAGAAGAAATCTGATGGGTTTCCTTAATCTTTCAAGACCCAATGGGGTCTTGGGTTTACAGACGATCCTGTCATAATAAGTGCCAATCTTTTTAAAGAATCATTTTGTTCAGATTCTTTTCATCCAGATATGGAGTATTTTGAATATATGAATACTACACCTTGTGTATCTTTGGTGTCAGACTAAGGGACTAAGAAAAGATTCGAAATTACTTATTATTTCCAATATACTTTCCGGGTGCAGCAACGCGCGCCGGGTATCGCAAATAAGTTATATTTTGAAAATGTAGGGCCGATTAAATGGTGTGACAGCACTAGCGATTCATCAAGACATAGTTATATCAACAATGAAAAAGTCCTTGAATTAGCAAATAATCCAAGCCGGCTGGATTTTTCGCTAAAAAAACATTAACAAAAATTTTAAAAATAAAAGTTGCCTTTTTATTGCGATATTTACAAAACTATTTTTTATGTATGTTTGTCAAGAAAATAAATTTCTTGATTTGAAGACGATGAAGATAAAAAGTTTTTATTGTAGATTTTTAAAAATGTTCCTTTGTTTGACTTATGCTCAATTTCTTGCAATAATAGTAGCATAGGCAATCTATATAAAAAAAATTCAAATAAAAAATAATGTAATGTACTTAAAACGTTTTTCCACGTTACCTGCTCTGGAGCGTTTTTTGGAGGTATATTCTTACTTTTTCTTGTAATCTACGCATTTCCACTATTTCTCAACCTTTTATTTTATTATCTTTCCAATTTTTACATTAGGTTTTCTTTTTGTACCTTTGTTACACTTACCAATTACTTTTGACAATTCCGTACGTATAATTTTATTAGTAACTTACAACGATCTTCCATTTACTGACACTTTCTAATTGCATTTTGATAGCGATAAAGTGCATAATTTTGGCTGATTTGGTGTTTATCTTCCATACGGCCACTGGAAGGTAAGTATTCCAGGGTTTGAACAGTACCTTCACCATGTGTATTTTGTGGCTAGGACCTAGATAATCTTATCCTTTTCTGTTATTCCTTTAGAATTACATTAACAAAAGCTATGTGCACACTCACGATGAGTTCCGCAGTCGTCTTGCATTTGAAGAAAATCAAGATGCAGTCCGGGAGCATAACAAGCGCTTCAAGAGTGGAAAAAGTACCTTTCGTTTGCGCCCGAATGTTATGGCGGATATGGTGTGTATAGATATGAACTTAAAACTCATAATAAGATAATTAAGGTGCATTTCATAACCATAAGAGACTTTAAGAATGGAACTTTAGTTATAAATTTAATCAGTGAGTGGAGGATCTGCATACAGGCTGAAAGGGCTTTAACCCTCTTGGAGATTTTTTTGTATGGGAAAAAATTTAAAATAAGCCCTCAAAGCCGTTTCAGCCACCTTTGGACTACAAAACTGCTCTTTTAGTCTCCCCCCCCCCCCCCTTTCCAGCGAATCCTAGATGCCACTTATATCAGTCTTTAAGATATCTTTATTGGTATGAGAGCTACCATCGTGCCATAGAACCGTTATTTTCTTGTCGATTGCTCTTTTGCTGCACTTTCCACTGTTTTAAAATGATAAGACAATAATCGAAAATTAGTTTCTAATACTAATTTAGACTACAAGATATTATCACGGGTTTTTTTCCAAAATTAATTAAAATTAAATTGATTTTAAGCAAATGCCGTGAGGTACAATACCGCCGAATGAAGAGCTTGGCAAAGCATTGGCATAAAACGAGTCTAAACTTAAAATATATCAAATTTCGAAAAAAAAAAATCAACAAAAGTCTATAGGTAGTTCGGAATTTTTATGGAACTCGAATGTTTATAATGTTTTTAGACCAGTTGGCAGACAACCGGCGCTGTCTGACCGAGAGCAGAGGATAGTTCTCAGAAAAAGTTCGAACTCGACCAAGTTATAATCAACTTAGACGCCGCAATGTACAATAAAGTTTAAAAAAATCACAATTTGTCGCACCCAGCACTGCTGCAACAGTATAAAATTATCAAAAATTATTAAAGCACTCCATTGCCACGGCACAAGTACGTGAATCTTCGAATTGCATAGGATCAGTACATCGATTGAGGCTCAGTAAGTTATTGCTATTGATTTCAAAGTTCATCTGTCCGACTCTACATATTGGAAAGATTATTTTTTTCGGACGACAGAAAATAAAATCATGTTGGCTCCGTTGATCTCCAATAACAATGGAGAGATTTGGAAAGAGTCCCTTTTACTTTTCCAAATTGCATTCAAATAAACAATAATACGGAGCGATATTTGCCTGATTTTGCTCTTTACATACTATGGACGTCCTGCTCTCCTGACTTAAATCCCATGGATAATAAAACCCATTCTACTAGTGAGAAGGGCTTATGCAAATATTCGCCAATATGACAAAACAGTTGTGCTTAAGGCTATAATTGTTGCCAAATAGGTTAACGTGGATGTCAGCCACTTGAAAAAATATAATTTTGCATTGCAATAGCCAGTGGCGCCTCTATTGATGATAAATAAGTAATAAAACTTTAAAAAATCGTGAAAATAATGTTAATTTAATTATTTAAAACGACAATGAAAAGTGTCTTATTATTTTTTAAACAACCGAAAATAAATTTTTGTTAATTAATAAATCATTGATATTTATATTGAAATTTGTTTATTTTTTTTTTCCTAAAACTATGCTCATGAAAAAATTATAATTCAAAATATTTGAAAATAAGCTAATGTCTTATGACTATGAAATGCGCCTTATGTGTTTTGGGTTTTTGGGGTTGTGGGATTTTAAACAAACCTCTGGTGTTTTTCTGTTTTCTTTTTAGAGCAATGACTCGTACTTGCGAGCATTTTTGCGTTTGCTACGCAGCAAACGCTTTAAAGCAATCGACTTGGATTCAGAAATTGTTGGGTCAACACTAATGCGTCAAACACCAGATGCCATAGATTGGCGTAAAAAAGGTTTCATAACGCAGCCAGACAATCAGAAAACCTGTGGTTCCTGTTATGCCTTCAGCATTGCGGAGAGCATTGAGGGGCAAGTTTTCAAACGTACTGGACGAATTCTGAATCTCAGGTAAGTAAATTTTAATTACTTTGGGGAATCGAAGTTAAAAATCCCTATATGTTCTCCAAAAAGTGTAAAAAAACCCAATGGAGACTTTTTAACTAGAAAATAAAATTTTCCACCCTCCAACTAAACTATCACCCTTCTTCCGAATCAACTCAATGCTTACGCATTTATAGGGGGCATCCTCTGAGCGTCTAAAAAAAATTATTAAAAATTAATTAATAAAATTACTACTTTAAAAAATCATAAACAAAATGAAAGCGTATTAAAATTAACTTTAGATTCATAATGACAAGAAACAACTAACAATTTCTAATTTCAAATTGGGAAAACCGTTTGAGCAATACAAATTTTGAAAGTTAGAAAGGCCAACAGAACCTTTAACTAGTCACAAGTTTTAAATTATACTAGCTGTCACATACGACTTTGCCCGTAATATTTTTGAGTAATACTGAATTGTCAAATGTTTGTAAATGTATTAATAGATGTATAAAATGTCTTTAATAATAAACTAATATATATAAGCTTTTATGATTATAGCAAACAATATTTTTATACCCCCACGTTTAAAAGAGGTATAATTATTTTATCACTTCGTTTGTAACGCCCATTCAGAAAATCGTTCGTCTCTGTTTATATTCTTCGTTTTATTATCTCATTCTTCGCTCATGTTCGAACGCAACCGACCTCATACCGTAGTGTAAAGAAATAAAAAAATCTAACGAAACAATGCCGAACGTGCTTACGTGCATATGAACCCACAATGGGTAAAATACATCATTCATCATTTCACCTGTTCAAAGCAGGTTTATTTTTATAAAAAATATTTGATTGGTATATTCCTCCTTCTCCCTACTTTTATTCATTTAAAAAAAAAAACAAAAGAACACGACTCAATAGGAAGTTCCTACCGAGTTTTATTGATTTGTGACTTATAGTTCGAAAATTTGTGCTGCCGAAAAGTGCCACGCCCCCCGTTTAAAGCCCATAAAATGTAACCAATGGAAAGGTACATGTGATCGAATACCGATTTCTGAGGCTGTGAGACCTATAACTATTGAGACCTAAAGCTATTCGGTATCGCAAATTTGGGTTGTATGAGATGTGTCACGCCCCATTTGTCCACACACTTTTTCAAAAATGCAAAAATCATCCTTGGTATGTGTATGTGTATAATAACTTCCTAAAGTTTGAAAATCGGTTCATCCGTTTTGGAGTGATGACGTAACATGTACAAATGGAACATATTTCGAACACATTTTTATTAGTTGGAATTCATTTTTCTATCCCGTACAAATCTTGGAATCCATTTTTAAGTAACTTCCCGATGAGCCAAAGTTTTTAAACTTAAAATGTAGCTTAGAACTGGATGACAGCACAATATTAACTTATTTTCGTGTATGTAACATACATTTGTTTGTTTGGCAAAAATGCGAAATTATTTGATACATTTTAAAAATCAAAATAAAAACTGAAAAGTTCATTGACTTTTTTAAATTTCAAAAATCATAAAATATGCACAATAGCATGCGCCCTACGTTTTAGGAGTACTAAAAGCCCCACTCTAGGAAAAATTATTTTATACTTTTTAGTTTGTTTTAAAAACGTGGTGTGTTAAAATTTTATTTTTACTTAAATAATTTTTTATATTTATAGATATTCGGTGTACTTTCTCCTATTCTATTATCCTCCTTTTTGAGGTTCAAATTAAAATTAAAACGTTTTAAAATTAAATGTTTTGCAAACTTAAATGAAGCAAAACATAATAAAAGGCTCAATCTAGAAATATTCAATATTAAGTATATCACGTCTTTCCATAACTTTCCAATATTTTTCCAAAGTTTTAGCTATAACTACAACTAGTAAATTATCTTTATATCTTACATATAAAGTTTTTAGTGATAGGCATTAATTAACAATAACTTATTTTCTGCAAATATGTTTGTATTAGTGTACACATTTTAACTTTTACCAATTTGGGTTTGCATTCAGTGCAAAATTAAAAGTTGCTAGCAAACAAAAATTAATTTTATGCCAAAAAAGGGCCTTCAGGAAAGCGAAAACGGTGAGTTAACTATTTTCGGAAAACAGTTAAAAGTTTTTATTTTTAGAGTTGCTCTTAGTTGTAAGATACCGAACAGCTGACTTAAATTCATGCAAATACATTAATACTATTGCATTTATTAATTAAATGCAATTTATTATTAAGATATGAATATATATATAGAATTCGTTGTCATATTTGTGTATTTTTTTTTTTGCAATATCGATTTAGCCCACAGCAAATTGTTGATTGCAGCGTCGTGCAAGGCAATCAAGGATGTACTGGAGGATCTTTGCGTAATACACTCAAGTACCTGCAAGCTACTGGGGGTATAATGCGTTCCAAGGACTATAAATATGTGTCCAAGGTAAGAACAAAATTGAGAGATAAGAACAGTAAAAAAAACAGTATGGGGTTTGAGATTTCAATAGCAGACAAAGAGATCGATTTATTAAAAATATAGGAAAAATTACTTAAAAAATTGTTCCATTGAAGCTTTCTTCTCAAAATCCAAAACTCACATATTTCTTAAAATATACATGAATATACATAAATGTTTTGTCTTCCCACACAGAAGGGTCCATGTCAATTTGTTCGTGAGTTAGCTGTTGTCAATGTTTCTTCCTGGGCAATTCTGCCAGCTAAAGATGAGAAAGCCATTGAGGCGGCGGTAGCTCACATTGGACCCGTAGCCGTATCTATTAATGCCACACCAAAAACATTTCAACTTTACAGGTGAGTTGTTGATATTATAAGCTTATTGAAGCTCATAATGATTCATAAGCCATTAATTATGGTCAATTGGTATTTTTCAGCGATGGAATTTACGACGACAATGACTGCTCGTCCGCCTCCGTTAACCACGCAATGCTAGTTATTGGCTATGACAAGGATTCATGGATTTTAAAGAATTGGTGGGGCGAAATGTGGGGAGAAGACGGCTATATGCGTATACGGAAGGGTAAAAACTTGTGCGGCATTGCAAACTATGCTGCTTATGCTGTGGTGTAAAAATTACATAATAAAATTCTGTAGAAAAAAGTAAACAAAATGTCTTTCACATTATTTGCTTTGAACTTTAAATCAGGAACAACTGAAAAATTACTTATATCCTCAGTATTTTTCACGAAAATGCTTACCAGGATACTGAGAAATTGGCTGCACAAAGTCCATAGTTATTGATACAACCTCAAATTAATTAAAACATGTACGTTATTTTATGTTTTATATTTAAATTAATTGCAATGAGAAACGATGATTTTATCGATATATGAGTTCTCTATATTTTTTAAGTGTTTCGGTTTGACAGGAGAAAGATGACAAATTCGAAGGACAAAATTTAATAGAATATCTCATAGAGAAAATATAAAAAATGCAATAATTATTCACACAATAAAAAAATAATAATATTATAGATTGCTACTACAGGGCTACTGCAGGGTAAATTTTTTTTATACATTCAGAAACAATACTTATTTACAGGGGCGTCCACGGCACTTACCGCCCCCCTGGACTGGAAAAATTTTATATTTTTTATTTCCTATGTGTTAATGTTACATTTTCATATACGTGCACACCAATGCATACCTTTGTTCCCCCTTGAAAAATTCCTGCTGACGCCTATGCTTATTAGGTCTACTAACTTACGAGTGGCGTCCGTGGCGTAGTTGGTTAACGTGCGTGGCCGCTATGTCAACGAACTTTGGAGACCCAGGTTCGAACCCCAGCAGCGACAGAAAATTATTTGAATTAAAATAAAAATAATTTTTCTGTACGGCCGCCACCTCTCTGCAGACAATGGCAAACCTCAGAGAGTAATCAAAATGCCATGTAAAGCTTCTTGAGAATAAGAACATTTCGTTCATCGCCGTTCGGAGTCGGCGTTAAGCCTGTAGGTCCATTTCTCGGTCAATTGTGTACAAACTTAATAACACGCACAACACAATTGACCATAAGAAGCTAGGTCAAAGTCCTTTTAAGGGCTGAAATGGCCAGTTATTTATTTATTTATAACTTACGAGGAGTGGCATGCGTGACTAAGAATTTTACGTTTTGAGCGTTATTTTAAATAAAAAAACACAGGTGCGTCACTGGACACACGAGACAAGCGAAGCATTTTCGCAATTTAAAACTTTAAAATAACAAAGTAAACTAAAAAAAACACACGTTAATCTTCAGACCAAGTTTCAAGTTTTAATATATTTCATATTTTTTGTTTTTAGTTTTAAGCGCAATGACATCTAGTACACACTGCTCCTGAAGCAACTTCAAGTTGACCTAAAATGGCAACGTAAACTGAATGTCTCTAAGTGTTTGTAATGTTTTTCTGATGAAATATCACTTTGAATTAAAATCCCAGCTGATTTCGTTTTGAAAATAACTCAATTTTTGCATTTTAACGTGATTGAACCACCTTGTACATTAGACAGAGCAATATATTCAAGTATAAAACTGTTAGTAGGCAATTTCAGCAGTTCAAAGGCCTTTTAGCAGGCCTGCGCTAGGATTCAATAGGCCTTACACACTCCTTGCAAACACCATTGTTTTGCTTGTATGGAATGGGAAAATTTTAAAGTACTTCCCCACTCGCTACGCTTAAAAGGCCTTCAAAAAGCGCTTTTGTGAGAATGCATTTGTACAGTACTTTCTTCATAAGACTTAATTATTGCACTTAGTTTAATGTAAACATCCCCACATCAAGTAATAATAAATCATGAAATAATCATTTAATAAAATATATTAACAAAAAAGTTAAAGTTATAGCTAAACTTTACTTTGCATGTTTAAAACATTTCATTTCACAACAAAGTTATTGAATTATACAAGTATACATATATTGAATTGAGATCATTTGAAGATAATTGATTTGAGATCATTTGTTTCATTTCAATAAAATAGAGCATCAAAAAAAACTAATAAACTTAAAATTGATATTAAATAAAGTTAAGGGACATATAGGTTACAAATTAAAAATTTTTTTTACAAATTTGTTTCCATAGAAGGAAAAAAGATATCGTTTTCAAATTTTTCACATCTATACTTCTATACTATTAAATAAAAGAAGACTCACGTATGTTCGGCTGCGAAAAGCTTGAGAGTGGCAGGCGCTATTTCAAAAATTCTTTTCCTCTAGGATAGCTATGGTTCCCAGTTGGGACATGGGATATATAAATTTAATAACCATTGTTTAAATAATTAATTAAAATTCAAAGAGAATAACCATACAATTTCTTTATTCTTATTCTCAGAGAGAAAAAATTTTCTCATTAAAGCTCTGTGCATCTCAAAAAAAGGTTGTGCCCAAAGCTAATAAGGTAGAACATATGTTAACATATGTAATACTTCTGTATTCCAACTCTGAAATCGAAGAGAGACAGCCATAACAACATAAGATGTTGCTGTTTGTGTTAGTATATTTGAATATATGAAAATTACTACACAAAAAATAAAAAGTCAAACCGTCACAGGGGCGGTTGTTATTAAAAGTTTGCCCCAAACATATAAGAAAACAAATCATATTTGTTTTTCCTAAATCACAGGTACGCACCATTATAAAGCAATTATAAGAACGCCTGAAATATGATTAAATTTAAACAAACAAAATTTTAATCAAAAAATTCAAACAACAAAAATTTCAAATAAAAACTATTGACAATGGAAGCACCGCTCCTGAGTTTTTTTTATTTTGAAATTTAATTTCCTCTTTATATTTTCTCGCTCATATAACAATATATCAGCACTCGAATGTTGATGAATATATGAGATAGAAAAATATGTCAAAATCGCTGTGAGACAAAAGCTCTATTTTCAAACTCTTTTTGAGCATCATATATAAAAGTCAACAACCCAGCGGGAAAATGAGAATTGATTAAAAAAAAAAAAAAAAAAAATCGTAAATGGAATAGATTCTTTTGCTTACATTTTAGAACGTATTCCAAAGAATATATAAATTAAAGCAAAACATATGAATTGGAATATATCAATCAAAAGTTTATATCAACCAATATATCAACGAATATATCAACCAAACAAATTTTGGCATAAGTGAGAAAAGCAACAGTTTGTTTTGATTTGTTTTCTCGTTTCCGAAAATGAATACTTTTTATTTAAAAGAATGCATTTAAAAAGTGAATAAAAGAATCGATTTCTGTAGCTATTCATATGGAAGCGAGAAAAGAATGTACTACTATTTGTAGGACGTCAGCGTCCCACCGGCAAAATGAAAAAGGATTCTAGAAACAAAAATCGTGAATAGAATGAATTCTATTGCTTACATTTTAGAATGTATTCCAAAGAATATATACATTTATAGCAAAACCTATGAATTGGAATCTATCAAGCAAAAGTTTACTGATTCGTTTTTATTCCAGCCATAATCGATTACGACCCATATAATTATTTCTAATATATAAAATGTTTTTAGATTCCTTGCTTGCTTTTTTGATAAGTGAAAAACGAACTGATTCTAAAACAAATTCTGGTATAAGTGAGAAAAGCATCAGTCTGTTTTGATTTGCGTAAATTGATAACATGCAAAGCCGATGAAGTTGTTGTTGTAGCTTTTCATTGATTTTGACAATTATGTGTACTGAGAAGAGAGTACGATCAGCCACGAGACAACCTAATTTATTCAACCATGATTACATATATGAAAAGAATCTATTTAAAAAGTGAAAAAAAAACGATTCTGTAGCGATTCCACTTGAAGCGAAAAAAGAATGTACTATTCTTTGTAGGACATCAGCATGTTAAAAATAATCAATTCTAGAATCTATACTGGAGAAGAGAATTGATTCTTTTTTTATATAAAATTGCATCTTTTTCCCGATGGGTTGTTAAAAATAATCAGTTCTAGAATCTATATTGGAGAAGAGAATTGATTTTTTTTTCCCGGTGGGAAGGTCCACAAAAAAGAAAAAAAAAGACAGCAACATGTATTGAGTGCGGCACCAATGCTGCCACCTTTTTGAATGTAAAAATACTGCCACTTTTATAAAAGCATCGACAAAAATTCCGTGTCGATGTTTTGTAGAAATGTTTTGATGAAATTTATCAGCTTAAACGAAAGATATATTTTATTTTAAAATAACAATCCTCTAAGGCCGTCATATATTTTTCTTACCTCTGAGCTGATATTTTTACGTATAAACGAGATTTTTATATATAGGGTATTTACAGATCCCTTCTAAAGTTGATATATAGTAACTAAAAAACGATACTTCAATCAAATTGTGAGAACCCCTACACGTAGTTCATTCTAAAATTGACACGCCTTTTGAAAACAGAAGCTTTCTTTAATTTATTGATTTTTCATTAAAATAAAAATAACAAGAGAAGCTTTCTTTGATTTATTGATTTCTCAATAAAATAAAAATACCTTTCAGAAATGGCAGTTTGCTACGAAAAACAAACATGTTGGAAAGCGAGGCAATTTTACCAGTTTGTGTTATCTCTTTTTTACATGCAAAACAAAATCAAAAATAGTTACCACATGGCAAAATGTTTTAGAGTTAACAGACGGCGTAGTTAACACACCAGATAAAACAAAACTGTGAGTACCCCAATAGTCACAGCGCTAGGAAAAGTGAACCAATGCATGAAAAAAAATGATCAGGAAGATACAGAAAGTTTATTACTTTAGTTATTTTTTATTACATTAGTTAGCTGGTTACTTTATTCGGATGGAACTACTAAGTCGCTCCAACACAAATATACAATTTTACCGAAATTCAAACGGCTGTATTCATAAAAAATTATGAGCCTCTTACAAAGCCTTCATAAGAAAAAAATCGAAAAAAAATTTAAAAACATTTTTCATGTTGAACGTTTCAACAGCTTTCAAAAGCTCTTTTAAATGCTTGATAAATAAGAGAATTTTAAAAATGGTTGAAACCTTCAATAAACCCTCGATAAAGCATTTTAAAAATTTGTTTGTTCTCATCTAAGAACAAAAAATATTGTCAAAAATGTATCAAATTATTTCAAAATGTGTCAAAAACAAACAAAATGTCAAAAAGTGTTTGAAAATGTTTGTTTATAAATTTTTAAATATGGTTGAAATTTAAATTTTTTTTTAAGGTTTATAACACACCTCTCATAAAGCAGTTTTTAAATTATTTGCTCTCATTTGAGCACAAATATTGTCAAAAATAATTAAAATTCTTCAAAATATTTCAAACATTTGGAAAATATGTCAAGAAAATTCAAAATATATAAAAAATTACCAAAAAAAGAAAATAAAAACAAGAAAATTTGTCAAAGATTTCAAAATATTTATAAAAAAAAAAAAAAAATAAAATGACAATTATTTCAGTGCAGATGGCTTAGAAAAACTATTGATTTTTAAATATCAAAATCTTGACGAAATTGCGACAAATAAATAACAAGTCACTGAATTTATCTAATACACAAACCATTATTTACACTCTTCCCACTTCAATATGAATACGGCTGTTAAATTTTAAGATTTAAAGTTTTTAATGATATTTAATATTTTTATCGCCGGCGAAGCAGCGGGTATTTGCTAGTACATTAATATTTAAAGAATACAAAAACAAAATTTGTCAGAATTTATGAAGCGGTTTCTTGACGTTACGCTACTTTACGCTTTAAGTGTTAATCTGAACAAATTCTGAAATATTTTATTTTTGTATTCTCCAAATATTAATGTGTGTGCAAAATTTGAAAACGATATCCTTCAATGAAAACAAATTTGCAAAAAAAATTTTTTAATTTGTAACCTATATGCTCTCTTAAACAATTATGTTTCCTTATTTGATTTGTTTTTTATACAAGTTTGCCGATACAATTTATTTTTCCCTTTTTTGAAGCCTGATTTTATGGCTTTTGCGTAATTATCTGTAGTTCCGACATCAGCTTTTATTGCTTCTGTAAAAAAGAAATATTTTAAAAAAGTCAATGAAATAAAATTCAAAGCAAATTGGTTGCTTTTATTCATTGAGGTTTTGGACAACTTACCAAAAAATATATGATTTATTTTCGAAAATTTTCGAAAAGCTTTTTTGCCTTGAAGGCCGTCATAGTTATATTGCAGCATCACAGTCTCCCAGGAGATGTTGCAAATTTTTGGCTATACCGCCATTTTTCGTCACTTTTTGAATACATTGAATCTGAAATTAACCCTTTCGACCCCAACGTTGCCTGAAAGCAATTTCACATGTTTGTCGTGTTATAGTTAAAGCTACGAAAAATATTTTTTTCTTAAATTATATATTGTTGATGGGTTAGTGTTTTGAGAATCATAAACAAAACAAATGATGCAAATTTAACTGTTAGTATTCCTCCTATATTTGGAAGAGTGAAGTGAAATTGTAGCTAATCAGCTTATTGTAAACTGGAGTTATCAGATATAAGTGCACTATTTTCGATAATAATTAAATAATGTTGTTTTGTAACATAAATACTGTATTCTACACACATCACATAATATTAATTGGAAAGTAAGTTTGAGTTGTGCGCTTCATACATAAAGTAATGATTTTGTGAAACTCACAAGTTGCCTGTGGGCAACTTTGGGCTATAGTGGATATAAAATATTTTGTTTTGGTTATGAAGCCGCATATGAGAAGTTTGTATAATGAAGAGATTAACAAGATGTAGGAGTTCGATTGGGATCAATCTGAAGATGAGAAAAGTGAAGATGATGAAAAAGATGAAGAAGATGAAAAAGATGTCTCGACTATGTTGACTAATTTAGAAGGTATTGTAGATTCTGTAAGTAGATTGTAGAATTTAAAATATAAGAATTCCTGCCTTGGATTTTTCTGTTAAGCTCATTTAAATGAGCGAATATGTCCGCCAGATATGCAAGTTTTACTAGCCATATCTAGCCTATTCTTCTTTTTTAAACACAGAAGCAAAATCTGAACCGTGGGCCTCTAAAAACTTCTGGGTGTCATTTTTTAGCTCGTAAATCAGAGATAACACTTTTCCGCGAGAAAGCTATCGAACTTCGGTATGAAACTGAAGTGACTGATGATCTGCTCTTATTTCCTGACACACTACATTAAACCGATGAGAGTTCAGCGGTCGCGACTTGATGTAATTGACAATTTCAACAACTTTTTGTAGGACCGACAATAATTCATCAGGCAGAGACTTCGTCATCAGTGCTTCTATGTGTAAAAAGCAATGTACATTTTTAATATTAGGGTGTTTTTCAGAAGCCATGGTTACAAATCCCCTAATTTTTAGGTGTATTATCTTCACAAAGCCTTGTTTTTTTTTTGCCGCGGCACACCAACTGATGACTGCGGCACTTTGCGGAACATTGTTGAAGAAAGAGGAGAAAACATTAAAGTTGGACTCTTGGAGTATTTTGTTGGAGAAGTAGCTGAACAAATGACTGAAGAAGTGGAAATTGACAGTAATATTGAAAAAAATCGACCCAAAGGTTCTAAGATGGAAATGTAAACCATTTCAACTTTCAAAAAGTGTTTGGAAAATAAGTTTCCTGTCGAGTATTTTACCGACTTGTTTGATACTGAGGTTATTGATAGAAAGGATCAAACAAATTTATATCGTCATCAGAAAAAGGTATTGAAATAAAATGTACTGGAGAGGAAATATAAGTGGTATATTCGAGTTTTTTACTGATGTCCAAGCACATCAGTTACAAATGCTTGGCTTATTTACAATAAGCATTATAATTTACTCAAGTATAACGAAAAACATTGATTAAATTCTAGCCAACATTGCAAATTCACTTTTACAGACCACTTCTACCTTCTCCACCACAAAAATTGTTTTTTGTGATTCTAAACTTAGCAGTACTTAGTAATAAACTCAAATAAAAGCATAAATTCTTCGTATAAAAAAACCTATCTTTGAATTTACTTATGCCACTATGGCCCAAGGTTGCTTAGAAGCAACTCTCTCTACGACCCAAACGGAGGGGCGTGAAGACATACAATTTTGCACAAACACTCCTTGAGTAAGTAAATCATGATTCTAATACCAAAATAATTTCTTGAACAACAGGAAAAAATTTGGGGTCGAAGGGGTTAAGACAATTTTTTAATATAAACTAGTAAGAAATGATCTTCGTCAGGGGCGAAGTCAAATACCCCCACGGCCGAACCAATTTTTTGATTAAGTCAATTTGTATGGTAGGTAGGCGTGGTTTTCACTAGATTTCGTTGAATTTCATACACAGAGTAAGTGTTATTTCATGTCCATATATTAATGGAATTACAAAAATAACAGACAGACAGACAGATGGATAGTTAGATGGACAGACGGACAGACAGACAGATGAATAGACGTACAGACAAATGAATAGACGGACAGACAGACATGCAGACAGACAGATGGATAGACAGACATACATATGGATAGACGGACAGACATATGGATGGACTAGACACATTTTTTACTAGACACATTTCCTTCAATGCATTTTAATTTGTGTTTGAATTTGTTTGAATTCAATGAATTTTTTTAATTTTTCCAATATTTTTTTTCATCATTTTGGTATTCAATCAATAAAAAGTTTTTTGAAGCTGCATTCTGCCCTGAAAACATTATAATTTTTTGATGTATAGGGTCTTTCAACAAGAAGTGTTTTAAAATAAAAAAAAAACTAAATATTTTTGTGAAAAGAGCTTATAACTTTATTTTAAACCAAAGTACGGGCTGAGGTTAGTAACGGAATACAATATCTGTCAAATGTCCGCCACGAATGTTTTTGTACATAGTCATTCCTTTGATGAAATTTTTCAGCACATGTTCGTATAATTGCGGATTCATCTCGCGTAGCTCTAATATTATCTTTGAGTGCTTAAATATTTGCTAGAGCATTGTTGCAGACTTTATCTTTAACATAGCTCCAAAGAAAAACGTCTTTGTGTTAAGTCGCACGATCTCGGCGGCCAATCAAAGTGTCCATTTCGAGAAATCGCACGTCCAGGAAATTTTTCACGCAATAGAGCCATTGTAAATAAACATCGTCTACGTCCATAATATCAATTTCAGGAAAAAAAACTCTGTCAACATCGTTCGGTAACGCAATCTATTCGCTGAAATGGTCTCACCAGCATCAATTTCGGAAAAATATGGCCCAATGACACTGCCAGTCGTTGTCATTTCTTACTAGTTTTTTTAGTTTTCGGAAAGCAATAAATCAAATTTTTTAGCAGATTGTAAATATTAACCTTTTTTCTATAATCAATTATTTTAATTTTTTTTTTGTAAATCCTTAATTAAACCCATCTAAATAAATCTTCTTTTATATGTTCTATGAGAACATTCAAACCTTAAGAAATAATAAACAAGAACACAGCATTTCTAACTCCGGCACACATCGCAGAGAAATAACGAGTACTTTTACCTTCCTTTGAACTAGCAGGCCTTGTAAAAGCGCTCGTCGATGCAGCGATGTTGTTAGCTGTATTGACTTTAAAAAAAGCAGTTAATGCATGCCTTCTTTTCAAGAGGACTGACGAAATTGTCTACTGGGATACCTACGTGTGTGTGTGTGTATGTGTGTAAAATATTGAGAATTGGGATATTGTTTCCACACCATCTACTGAGATAAATATCGCGGCGCGTTTTTTTTTAAAGTGGTATCCCCTGTAGGCCTATTCCACTATCCCGTCCCGTCCATAAATTACGTAATCACTTTTATACTTAAATTGGGTCAAATTGGACAGCCTCTAGGAAATATACATCTATCATTTATTACAAATGTTGCGAAGTAAATGTCACTGCAGTATTTTTTAAGCGACTTGAGTATGATGAATCTTCAATAAGATTAATTTTCAATCTCTCCCAAAACTTGTTAAATTCCCTGTGAATGGACTCTCCAGCCTGCTCCGACTACAATCCCAAACCATCTCAGTCTAGTTTTATAATAGCATCCTTCAAATGATCTAATATAGCTTTTTTTTTTATCGTCTGCGAGACACCAGTACTCTCAATGGCTTTGCGAAAAGCTATCAAATTTTTATCTTAATCGGTTAAATCGGTTTTTCTGGCTATAAAACAAGAATCTACAATTTTATTCATTGTGTGAAAAGCACACTCAAAGGGCTTCAAGGCATAAGGTCCAACCGTTTCATAAATATCGGGGTCATTTAGTTTTGCAGATTCCTTTAAAAGTTGTCTGCATGTATTGCCTTCAAAGATCTCTCCTTGATCATTTTTAGCCATTAATTTCAACTTTGTGGCCCAAATCAATGTTTTTTCCCGCCCAACAAGAGGTACGATACCACTCCAAAACAAATGATTGACAAAGCCCTGCAAAAGATGAAGTTCGGGAAGTTGTGGTCGGAGCAGGCTGGAGAGTCGATTCACAGGGAATTTAACAAGTTTTGGGAGAGATTTAAAATTAATCTTATCGAAGATTCTTCATACTCAAGTCGCTTAAAAAATGCTGCAGTGACATTTACTTCGCAACATTTGTAATAAATGATAGATGTATATAGCCCTAGTCAAAATTATTTACACTTTCAGAAGAAATAGATTAAAGAAAGCGCTCGCCTTTTTTGTTATTTGCATAATTCGCAAAGAAATTTTTGGTTGTTGTATTCTTTGTAGTATGCAAAGTAAAGAAAACATGTTTTAAAAAACCTAACGAAAAATACCATTAAAAAAAATTAGCAAAATATAATTATTCTCTGGCCTATACAGTTATCGCACAATGTTTTGTGGACTGATGAGTCTTCCTGTAAATTGGAGGAGTCTTTTGGAATAACATTCATGTATTTTCCTTAAATCCTAAAAAGTAAGGTTGTGCAGCACTTATGTTTGTAAATAATTGTGTTTATTGACTCCAAGAAAGGCTGTGTAAATACTTATGACGCCAGAGAGTAGTTATCAATTATTAGTTTATTTTGTGATATATATCGTTAGGTTCGCTAAAACTTTTGTTTTTATTTAACATACTGCATAGAATGCAACAACAAAAAAATATCTTTGGAAAATTTTTCCAACAACAAATAAAGTGAGCTCTTTCTTTAAAACATTTAAAAATATTAGCGATGTGTAAATAGTTTTGACTATGGCTGAATTTCTTAGAGGCTGTCCAATTTGACCCAATTTAAGTATAAAAGTGATTACGTAATTTATGGACGGGACGGGATAGTGGAAAAGGTCTACAAGGGATACCACTTAAAAAAAACGCGCCGCGATATTTATCTCCGTAGATGGTGTGGAAACAATATACCAATTCTCAATATTTTACACGCACACACACACACACAAACAAACGCACACGTAGGTATAATATATATATAAATATATACAAACATACATTTATACATATATAAACACTTTTATACTTGAATATATTCCGCTGTCTAATGTACAAGGTGATTCAATCACGTGAAAATGCAAAAATTGAGATATTTTTAAAACGAAATCAGCTGGGATTTTAATTCAAAGTGATATTTCATCAGAAAAACATTACAAACACTTGGAGCCATTCAGTTTACGTTGCCATTTTAGGTCAACTTGAAGTTGCTTCAGGAGCAGTATGAGTAGTAAGTAGAAGCAACATTTTTGTTGTTTAGTACTTTTGTTTGTATAGCCAATACACAATCTATAGTGGTTATTGTGTATTGGCTAATGGTTATTGTAGGAGATGAAGGATATATAGCCAATACTTTGATCTCTCACAACATAGTTTTAGTTAATACATACTTAACATTGAATCAGCGACGTTTATTAACAAGGGCTTTTGGTTCGATGGTTAGGGCGTTAAACTTTCAGTTCAATAGTTCCAGTTCAACCCCTGCCGCAGACAACAAATTTTTTTTAATTTAGTATTTTCTTGTTGCAATAGACGCAAGCAAAAAACAGCATCAATTCTAAGAAAAACGGTGTCGGAAAAAAGTGTCGTTTTTTCAGATTTCACTCCAGCAAATCGCAGAACGAGGCGTAAAAAGCTTCGCTTCAAAATATATTTCGAATTGGGGTTATTTTAAGGGGCATTTCAGGCGCCGTATGGCTTACAGTTTCAATTGAGAAAAAATATATATTTCAAAATATTTATATCCTAAATAAGCCGGGCCGTCCAAAATTAACTCGTTTGTAAAACTGCCTGTTGCCGCCGTCACTAACAACAGCCGAGCAAACATTCTACCACTGTGTTCTCTTTTAAAAATTAACGGGCCAGCGCAAGAAGTCACGTAGGCAAATGCATTGGCCAGCATCTTCGCTGTATCCTAGGCAAAAATTTAAATCAGTTGCGAGTTAACCTTTTTCACGAAGCACGGCGCGTCTATACAAACAATTTTAAAGCGAATAAATCGCTAAGAAACTAATAAAGTTGGACTAAATTTAAATAAAAAGTTTTGTTTCAATTGTAGCGACGAACGCTCTTAAAATTTGTATAAATTCCTTTTCGACAAACTTAACAAATCTTTAAAATTGTTTGTGTTTATATTAATTAATAAATGTCGAAATTAAGAACATCGCGAAAATTTGCAAAGTGATTTAAATCAAAATTCTTTTAATCTTAAAAATTAATAAACAAATATGCCACAAAATAAATATCATTGCAAAAAATGTGATATTGAAGACAATGAACGTATGGTGCAGTGCGACACCTGCGACAGTTGGTTTCATTTTGATTGTGTGCAGGTTGACACATTTGTAAATGATATCAGCTGGAACTGCGATTTATGCGAATCCAGCAAAACACCCACAACTGCAAAGTGCAACGCAACTGCCTCGACGGTCTCTTGCACCGAATCAGGGCCAATCGCGACGTCATCACCTACAACTGCCGAGCCGCAACCGGCACCAACCTCTCGACACGTGCACTTCACATTGCCACAGTCAATATCACCAGAAATGCAGCCACCAATTCCTTCCACCATAGCACTCTCGTCAATATACCATAATCTGCAAACAGAACAAACGGCACTTAATTACGTCACGCGGCCAAACAACAAAATGTCATCTCAAACTTTTATAAATACGGGTGCTCCGGCAGCACAAAATTTTGCAACTGCCGCGTCGACGTCGGCAACTCCACCTCTGTCTATATTTTCTGCAGCAACTACATACCAACAAAGGAACAGCTTTACAACAGCATCATCATACCAAGGGTACAGCGATGGAAAAATACAGCAAGAACAACACTGTTCATCAAGTGCGCAGCCGACTTTGTTTGCACGAACGTCAACTGCAAATAACGACAACCCGTTAAAGCTGCGTAATTTGCAATTAGAGCGATTGGAAGAAGAAATGATTCTTCAACGACAATATTTGGACAACAAATACAAAATATTGTCACAGTCAGGTGAGTTTTCGTCATCGTGCGGTCAAATCAATATGCTGAACACGACACCAACAGCAGCTCAACTATCAGCGCGACAGGCCATACCAAAACAATTGCCTACCTTCAGCGGCGATCCTGACGACTGGCCACTATTTATTAGTAGCTTCGAAAACAGCACAGCGGTAGCCGGATTTAGCCACGCGGAGAACCTGGTAAGACTACAATCATGCTTAAAAGGTAAAGCCCGTGAAATGGTAAAGCATAAGTTGCTTTTGCCATCAATGGTTCCTGAAATCATTCAGACGCTGCGCATGTGTTTCGGTCGACCGGAGCATATTCTTGAGCGAGCGATGAACAAGGCTCGGAGTACGCCGGTACTGAAAGATAAATTGGAGTCCCTAATTGAATTCGCACTCTCTGTTCGAAACATTTGCGCAACGATGGAAGGTTGCCATATGGACATACACCTGCATAATTCTTTTTTGGTGAAGGAGCTAGTGGACAAGCTGCCCAATCATCATAAATTAAGTTGGGCGATGTACCCGAAGGATGAATGTAGGCCAATAGTGAAATTGTTTAGCGAATGGTTATACCAAATGGCGGAGGCGGCAAGCACAGTCGTAAAATTAGTACCCAGCAAGGGCAGCGCCGCTTTAAACACTCACACGATCGTAGAAGACGACGAGTACGTGCGCCCGTCCTGCGCCCAACGAAAAACACAGCTTAGTAAATGTAGCGTTTGCGACGGTGAAAATCACAAGGTTCCGCAGTGCGATAAATTTAAAAATGCTTCACTAGATCGTAAGTGGAAGTACATGCGTGAAAAGAATTTGTGCCGTCAGTGCCTAAGCACGCATCGCCGAAAATGTTTTTTCAATAAAGTGTGTGGTGTGGACGGATGCATAGCCAAGCATCATCAACTGCTTCATAAAGGTAAAGCTGAAGGCCAGACCGAGCCACAAGCCATAAATAGAAATGAAACTACAAGTTCATCCCAAAATGCACAAGTGAACACCCACAGTAGCAGCGGTAGTGAGAAACAGCCGTATTTTAGAATTGTGCCAATCAATATTCACTCCAAAAATAAAATAATAAAAACATTTGCTTTTTTAGATGAAGGCTCCGCTGTGACTCTCATTGAGAGGAATGTCTTTGATGAGCTTAATCTGCAAGGCGAGCGAGAACCGCTGTGTTTACGATGGACCGCAAATACGACACGCGCAGAGAGCGATTCCATGAAAGCTAACATCGAAATTTCAAATACAGCCAATGGTCATAAGTACAAGCTGACCGAAGTGCACACTGTTGAGAACCTGGATCTGCCTGCCCAGACTGTGGACGCTCATGAAATCGGTAAGAAATACCCATATTTGAAAGGGCTTCCAATTGAATCTTATAGAAATGTAAAAGCTAGCGTCTTAATTGGTGCCAATAATTGGAAATTGGCAGTTCCTTTAAAAATCAGAGAAGGAAGTTGGAATCAACCAATTGCATCAAAAACACGACTAGGGTGGACCCTACAAGACTGCGACAATAATCACGTTCGCGAATTTCGACTCAACATACACACCTGCACTTGCCAACAGCAGTACGACGAGCTACACGAAACGGTGAAGGAATATTTCAGCATGGAAGCGCTTAAATCTACGCAACTACTATCTGCAGACGATAGACGAGCATTACAAATTTTGGATAAAACCAGCAGAAAGGTCGATGGACGTTACGAAGTCGGACTGATGTGGCGCGATAATAATGTGGTGCTGCCAGAAAGCTATTCTAACTCTTTCAAGAGATCACTGTGCCTACGCAGAAAAATCGAAAAAGATGTGACGCTGAAGAAGATTATTCAAGACCAAATAAGCAACCTTGTTTCAAAAGGGTACGCTGAAAAACTCCCCATTAGAGAATCAACGATGCCAATAAATAAAATTTGGTATTTACCAATTTTTTTAGTCACGAACCCTAACAAGCCCGGCAAAGTGCGTTTAGTTTGGGACGCCGCTGCTAAATCAAATGGAACATCACTTAATGATTTTCTCTTAACCGGCCCAGATCTTCTTAATCCACTCATGGAAATCTTGCTGGCATTTAGAGTCGGGCGAGTGGCTATATGCGGCGATATTGAAGAGATGTTCCACCGAATTAACGTGCGAGAAAGTGATACGCACGCTCAACGTTTTCTTTGGTGGGACGAAAATGACGATTTGCATCATCCAAGCGTCTACGTGATGCGCGCATTGACATTTGGTGTAAGCTGTGCCCCATGTATCACACACTTTATTCGCAACAGAAATGCCGAACAATTTAAAATCGAATTTCCTCGAGCAGTAGAAGCCATACAAAAATTCCACTATGTGGACGATTTCATCGACAGTGAGGACGACGAGTTATCAGCAATAGAGTTGGCGAAATGCGTTAAGCAAATCCATGCCGCAGCCGGGTTCAAAATCCGTAACTGGATGTCAAATTCTACCAATCTGTTACGACAACTCGAAGAAGATCCGTCAACGGCACAAAATTCTAAGGAATGGGGCTCCGCTACAAAGGTCTTAGGTATGTTTTGGGACCCCACCAATGATATGTTTAGGTATATTTGCAGATTTGCTAAATTACGTCGTGACATCATAAACGAGCTCGTGGTGCCGACAAAGAGAGAGACGCTGCAAGTTCTTATGTCAATCTTTGATCCTCTCGGATTTGTATCGTGCTACACCATAGGACTAAAAATTCTGCTCCAAGACATATGGCGCTCTGGTATAGGATGGGACGATCCACTGACTAAAACTCTATTTGAAAACTGGTGTCAATGGAAGTCTGTCGTACAGCTTATAACGTCTGTTAAAATTCCTCGATGCTACTCCTTAGCGTTGAAAGAGGCGCGTAATGTACAACTGCACACCTTCGTCGACGCTGGTGAAAATGCCTACGCAGCCGTATGCTACCTGCGCGTTGGACATGATGATAAAGTTAATGTTGCTCTGGTGGCCGCAAAATCAAAGGTGGCACCACTCAAACCACTGTCGATTCCACGGTTAGAGCTGCAGGTGGCAGTAGTTGGAATACGATTAGCGCAAAAGGTACTCAACGTAAGTCGCATACGCACAACGTCGCAATTTTGGTGGACAGACTCAAAAACAGTGTTGAGTTGGTTACAAATGGACCCCAAAAACTTCCAGCAGTACGTCATGCACCGTGTGGGCGAGATTATCGAGGCTTCAAATGTAACCCAATGGAGATGGGTGCCCTCCAAGATGAATCCCGCTGACTTTGCAACAAAAGTGTCTACGCGGACAAATTCTGAAATTTGGTTTTCAGGACCTCAATTTTTATTATCACACGCTAACAGTTGGCCAAAATGCGAAACGCTTGAGTCCGACGATGCTGGTGACGCCGAGCTTAAACGCCGCGTACTAATCATTGGGAAAGTTGAGGCGCCTCTGAAGCTGAACGTAGAGCACTTCTCCACTTGGAGACGCTTATACCGAGCCGTTGCCACATTCATCCTGTACATTGAGAGACTCAAAAATACAACTTCCAGCAAAAAAGCCGTCACATTCGAAATGTTGCAGAGAGCTCAACAATTTCTTTTTAAATACGCTCAATCTGAAGAGTACGGTGAAGAGCTTAATCGCCTCAAGCAAGATCAAAGTGGCATCATAAGAAGCAGAGGAAGGGAAGAGTATTTAAACAACCACGAGGACGTTATTGTTCTACCTCATTCTCATCACGTGACCTTACTTCTAGTGCGCTCAATCCATGAAGAGTTTCATCACCAGATGCATGAAGCAATAATCAACAAAATAAAAGGTCAATTCTACATACCCCGACTGCGAGTTTTATATAGGAAGGTGCGCCGCATGTGCCAACATTGTAAAAACATAAATGCCAAGCCACAAATACCGCAGATGGCAGCTCTACCGCTCGCAAGGCTAGGTGCATTCGAAAAGCCGTTTACTTATGTCGGCATAGACTTTTTTGGCCCACTTTACGTGGCTGTAGGCAGACGACGCGAGAAGAGATGGGGCGTGATTTTCACGTGTCTAACTGTTCGAGCTGTGCATATTGAGGTGGCACACAGTTTGGACACAAGTTCGTGTATCATGGCAATCCGCAATTTTATTTCACGACGTGGGTCCCCCAGGGAAATATATACGGATAATGGAACGAATTTTAAAGCCGCAGAAAAAGTATTATGTGACGAAGAAAAAAAATTTAACGTCTCTTTGATGCCTTCAACATTCGAAAAAATAAACTGGAAATTTAATCCGCCCGCAGCGCCTCACATGGGTGGTGCATGGGAAAGGCTTGTAAGGTCCGTGAAAACCGTAATGTATGCTATCTGCCCATCACTACAGTTTAACGACGAAACCCTACGAAGTGCCCTGCATGAAGTTGAATTTATTATAAACTCTCGACCGCTCACATTTGTTTGCGTCGAGTCAGCTGATGATGAGGCGATTACACCAAACCACTTACTAATTGGGTCATCTGACGGTTACAAGCCTATATGCAGTGATAACGCGGACTTACGACAGCGCTGGTACCAAACGCAAAGGTTTGCTGATCATTTCTGGCATCGATGGCTCAAAGAGTATGTGCCAATCATATCAAGACGAAGCAAGTGGTTTGCCAAGCAACCCCCAATAAAAGTCGGAGACGTCGTTGTAATTGTAGACCAGGACCTCCCAAGAAATTGCTGGCCTAAAGGGATCGTGGTTGATACACTGGTGGCAAAAGATGGTCAAGTCAGAAGCGTGACTGTGAAAACGGTTTCAACCACTTTTCGACGCCCGGTAGCAAAAGTAGCAGTTTTAGACGTCGCCAGTTCTGATGGTAAACTCGACGAAGCGCACTCGTTTACGGGTGAGGGACTGTTGCCGCCGTCACTAACAACAGCCGAGCAAACATTCTACCACTGTGTTCTCTTTTAAAAATTAACGGGCCAGCGCAAGAAGTCACGTAGGCAAATGCATTGGCCAGCATCTTCGCTGTATCCTAGGCAAAAATTTAAATCAGTTGCGAGTTAACCTTTTTCACGAAGCACGGCGCGTCTATACAAACAATTTTAAAGCGAATAAATCGCTAAGAAACTAATAAAGTTGGACTAAATTTAAATAAAAAGTTTTGTTTCAATTGTAGCGACGAACGCTCTTAAAATTTGTATAAATTCCTTTTCGACAAACTTAACACTGCCCATATATAAACTATCGACAACATTTCTGAACAGTCTTTTGATTATTTAAAAATACACTTTAACCATAATCTATATATCTATATCAGAGAACTGCAACGGGTGATTGATAAATGCTCACACATAAACCAACACCCAAAAAAGTGTACTCAACAGATCAAACTTGCCGCAAACACTTACGTTGCCTGTTGATTTTAAAATTTAAATCAATCAATCCTGTGGTTGTATGCGACTATTGCGAATAAAATCAGAAGTTGTGTTTGAACCGTTCACTTTGGATGGGCATAAGCCAATCGAACAAACACATTTGCATCACACAAGCATTGAGCATGTTTGTTTTTACAGAATGATTTGATCGAACATAGAAAACGAAGCGATTGCAATCAAAGCATATAAAAATGAAAAAGAATAAAATCATCGAGTGTACCTGATTGCATATTCTGCAAAAGAAAGTTCAAGTTAAAAGTAATTAAAACAAAACTAAATTCAGCTCTTTAAAAGTAATAAATTAAAGCAAATTAAATCCATATAACTTTAAATAAACTAATTAAACAAAATAAAACTGGCTCCACGCAAGCAAACATTTTTTCCATGTGATTCATATTCACATCCATTTGATTGTTGCTTTGTAATGGTTCTATTCATGCAATTTGTGGGTGCTTTGATTGCAATCATTTCTTTTTTTTTTACCGATCAAATCAGGCACGAAACAAGCATGAAATCAAGAAAGTAGATTGAACTTATTCGATCAGCCGACTGAAGCACAATAAGAATGAGCGCTTGGGTTTGGTTGCCATGATCGATTGTGATCTGAAACTTTTGCATATGATTAAATCAGCAAAAATGTGATTTTTGCAGTTCAGATAATAGAATAATATATAGATTCTATATATTAATTTGATAAGCTTTTTCTTATGGGAGTCGCTGAGGGAAAACGGCTACACGTACAAATATTATTGAGATGTTAAAATGAGGGGGATACCATGTAGATGTGCCAACTATCAAGAAAATTTTCATATTTTCGAAACCGTGGTTAGAATGGCTATATTTCTCTATAAAGCTATCCAAGCGATTATTTGGAAAAATTTTTTGATATTAAATATCAGTGGGATATTGAGTAGAATAATCTGATGTTTAAATATTCTTTTTAAATTTTGGTAGTTTATATTTTGGCAAAAAATGTCAAATGAAAAAATCTATATATCAAATCTGTTCTATGTATGTATGTATATGAAAACGGTGAATTATTTTGATACCAATTATTTTGATACTGATGTTTTGGACTAGGTTGGAAAATAGATCGAGGCATCTTTCACAAATTTTGGAGTTTTGGTGAAACAATTGATTTTAAGCTTGCTTACCACGTACATAGATAATTCTTCAGGACCCGTTGCCCAATGTGGTTGTAAATAAACAACAATTCACAGAGTATATTACAATTTCTTGCTTATTAGCCGGTTGATGGAGGTTGCCAAGATTTTCGAAACTAAAAGAGTTGAATTGGCTGAGGTAAAGGCATCAAATTGAACTGCTTTACTCAAAAATCTAACAAATGCTTTACTTGCTTTCCCCTCTTCATACCTACTTAAACTTCAACCAATTTTCGAATCAAGAACAAGATCAAAACCAATTTTTAAGGCAGGGAGTAACCAAAACAATATATTATATATACATTAAAAAAGCAGTAGAAAAGGGTCCAGTAAAAATTAGAAAATTCCAAACATTCCTCTTCGACTTGGATTAGTTCTGCATGGTTCATGGCATTTGCGGTGAGCTATCCCGTTTTTGTTTGAATAATTATTAATGTTCTCAGGGTTCTCGTTATTTTTGTGAGGCTGAGAAAAATATGAGGAAAAGATGTACATTAGGGCCATGGTATAATAATACATGGTAGCATTGACAGTTGCTTGGGAAATCATATACTGTCAAAAAATATACTCAAAAAGAGAGCGCTCACAATCCGCCATTGAAAACACAAGCAATGTTGAAAACGTTGAAGTGAAAAAAAAACAACAACCACAGCAGCTGCTGATGTATTTCCACAAAAAGCTGTTTTTGACAATTTATATTTTCCTGTTGAAGAGAAAATAAGCAGTTGTCAATGCTACCATGTATTATTATACCATGCATTAGGGCGTATCGAATTACAATTTTTTTCAAATTTCACATTCTTATGGTCTAGTTAGCCTGGCTTAACAAGTGTCACTTGGCGATCTGTTCAATGCGATTTGCGTGTATCGCAATGCGATTATGCACAACATGACAACGCATGGCAATGCTCAGATAAAAACAGAAATTTAACGCTGAATACATAGATAAACATGGAAGAACTGTTTCATTTTGATATCTGTGTTCTTTCTATGCGTTTGACGTTTTGCGGAAACAGTTTTGCATAATCAGCACTTTTTTTTGCTATGTGCTAGCTGCTTATCTATGTACCATGCGCTGCAGTGCCATGCGAGGCGGCCTCGGTGGTCGAGTAGAGGCCCGGCAGGTCATGGTCCTTCGCTTTAAACCTTTCGCATTTGCAATTTTCTATCCTCATTTTTAAACAACTGAAATTGAAAATTCATCAATAAATGAATGAAGTTGTTGTTGATGGTAGAGAAGTTTGTGGATGAGATTGCCTTATAACTTGAATTGACTTGAATAAAGGCATAAAACTTGCCTCTGATTCAAATTCACATGTTTCTTTGGCTTTCCACCACGCTTAGAACATCCTACACGTGTTTCACTTGATTGGCCTTTCCTTCCTACTAATCTATCACTCCATTTCGAACCAAGGCAGACTTGACTGAATAGGTATTCCACCTGAAATCTTTGGTTCAAAGCTAAAACAAAAAAAAAAAAAAAATACAACCGTTTTCTGTCGGATAAAAAGCTTGCTCTCACCTTTTTTCCAAAGCTCTCGTATGTAAACATACTTTCACTCTATTTTATGCGAAAGTAAGAAACGACGAGAGTAACAACACACTGCTGAATGAGTGATGTGATTTGGAGGGATTTCGCCCGTTTTTCTGATTTTAGACCCCAAAAAGGGCGAAAGGGATCTTAGTCCTCGATGCGGGATTTTCTTGTCGGTCAGTTAAAAAACAAAGTTATGATCAACAAATGTTGATTGTGTTAACTAAAATAGTTCTGAAAAGGGATACCATAAAAATCATAAATTTTGGAGAAATCATTACTTATGAAAGCATTGTTAATAAAAGCACAGAACTAATTCTAAATGAAATGTGTTTTAATAGTGAATTTAGTAATGAGTGTGAACAAAATTTGGATCCGGAAAATCATCAAGTAAAAACAAATTGTGGAAATTTTCTTAAAAAGTGTATCGCTATGATACTCGAAAAATTTCCTATAAATTAACATTTTTTCAGAGCCTTAGGATTTTTGGACCCAAAAATTGCTTTAGATTTTGAAAAGAGATTTTATTGTAAAAATCTTCGTTTAATCTCAGATTATGTAAACGTTGATAAGTTTGCACTAGAAGACGAATGGAATGATTTGCCATTTATATTAAAAGACCTTAAGGACTATACTGTTTTCAATTTTTAAAGAAGTAGCAACTAAAAAAGCTTTAAATGGAGAGCAATTGTTTCCAAATTTAACAAAGTTATCAAGTTATCAACGTAGTTGATTAAATACGTGTCAACGAACCTGGAGATCCGGGTTCGAACCCCAGCAGCGACAGAAAATTGTTTGAATTAAAATAATTTTTCTGTACGTCAGCCACCTCTCTGCAGACAATGGTAATCCTCAGAGAGTAATCAAAATGCTATGTAAAGCTTCTTGAGAACAGGAACATTTCGTTCATCGCCGTTCGGAGTCGGCGTTAGACCTGCTGTGTAGGTCCGGTTCTCGGTCAATTGTGTACAAACTTAATAACACGCACAACACAATTGATCATAAGAAGCTAGGTCAAAGTCCTTTCAAGGACTGAAATGGCCAGTTATTTTGTTCTCTCATTTCCGCATTCTAACGCCGACGCCGAAAGGATATTTTACAACTAAAAAACACAGGTGCGTCACTAGACACACGAGAGAAGCGAAGCATTTTCGCAATTTCATAGATTTGATAATTTAATTTTCCGATTAAAATAATTTTTAAATTTAAAACTTTATAATAGCAAAGTAAACTGAAAAACACACGTTTATCTTCACACCAGAAAGTTTTATTATATTTCATTATTATTTTTTTTTTCTGTCACTTAGAAAATGCACTTGTCAACGCACTTTACGTCAATTGTTAATTTTTCCTTCGCGCTATTCAAAAACAGAAAAAAAACACCATGTACCAACAACATAATTAACGATTGTGTAGTAAGACGAGTTCATATTTTTTTAAGTATTAAGCAATACTCAATTTGCTCTTTTTAAGTAAATACTTATAAGGTACATATGGACAGACAAACATGGCTAAATCGACTCGGGTGGTGATGGTGATCAAGAATATGCATAGTTTTCTATATCTTCCACGCCTCCTTATGGGCATTATAAACAGTGTGACAAAATTAATATACTCCTTTTACGTTTTTGTATGGGAGCACCCGTAAGGAGTGGTCGGAGGGGATAGGTCCTCAAGGGAAAAATGTTTTTTTTGCAAAAATAATGGGGGTTGATCATACATAATAACATTCTCCGGCCCTCCCTTAAAGCTTAAAGTTGTAGGGAATAAATATACAAAAAATCATTAAATTTGTTACAATTTAATCAACTTACAGGTTGTTTATTTTTAAGTATAACGACCTCTAGTAGTAAGTAGAAACAGTATCTAATACGCAATCCTTAGTGAATATTGTGTATTGGCTAATAGTTATTGTAGTTGTGTACGTAGCCAATACACATTGCTATAAATAGATTGTTGTGATCTACTGCAACATGGCTTTAGTTAATAGTTAATATTGAATCAGCGATGTTTATTAACAAGGGCTTTTGGTTTGATTGTTAGAGCGTTAAACTATCAGTCGACGAGTATGAGTTCGATTCCTGCAGCGGACAAAAAATTATTTTGAATTTAACATTTTCTTGTTGCAAAAGACGCAAGCAGAAAACAATATCAATTCTAATAAAACAGTGTCGGAAAAAGTGTCGTTTTTTCAGATTTCACTCCAGCAAATCACAGAACGAGGCGTAAAAAGCTTCGCTTCAAAAAATAAACAGACTTGGTGAAGACACCTTAAACGCCATTTGTGTTGTTAAATCCTCATTCAGGAATAAAAATAAAGACGCTGTTTCATTCAAATGCAGCGGAAACACTTTAAAAAACTTAAATAAATGATAAATGTATTAATTTGTGATTTTGGCTATAAACCTTAACAATTTTGAATAAATAAAATTCAATGAATTGTTATTTAAAATAATGTTTACTTCTTTATAGAGTACTTAAGAAGATTTATTTATCTTTTAATATTAAATTAATATTAATCTTATGATATTTAATTCATATTTATCTTGAAACATTTTTGTTAATTTTTGATATCAATGAATTGTTTTGTTATGTAATTAATAAACAACAATTTTATTCATTTTTGTAATATACTTTAAATAAAAAAGCTTTTTTGAATTAAACCAACTTGTGTATATATTTTGGAGGAATTTTTAGAGGGATTTTTTGGTACCAAATGCAGGACAAAAAGGGATTTTTGTCAACGAATTCGGGATTTTTGGCAAAGCCTCAAACACATCACTGTGCTGAACTTATAACAGCAAGACCAGCTTCTTGCAATAAAAAGTAATGCAAACACTACAACGAGAAAAAAAAGCAATAGTAAAATCACCTAAGCCAGCTTGGGTAAAGAAAATTGTATGGAAATTAGAAACTTATGGTTGTTCACCAAAGCAATATATTGGTTAATACATTGCTTTGAAAGCACATACTTCGATACCCTGCCAATAGAAAAATGTTTGATTCACTCAAGCTAAGTATATAACATTTTAACCAATAGTGTAGGTAAGCCACCGAAGACTTTGACACTTTATCAAAATGGTACGAGCAAAATTTATCGCTGAATACTCCCGGTTTGTTATAGTTCTCATTTAGTTTTTGTACAGAAAATCATATAGCCTAGATATTTAGCCAAAGTGCAATGCTTCGTGAGTGCATTTTTTTCTAAATGCATAACTTTTTTTACTTTGTAAATCTATGTTGTAAACTTTGTAAATGTATGTCTATTTACATTTAATAATACAGGTTTTCCTTAATAAAAATTAAAATTTATGGTTCATTCTATTTAGAAGTTTCATCTAAGTGCTTGGGTAATTTTGCACAACAGCAATATTTTGCACAACAGCAATATACAAACTTTTACCTAAGTATATGTACATTTCATACTTGTGTTTTTTTACAAAGTTTTTACAAAAACAATATACAGTAATTTACCTAAAAAGATGTATATTTTATACTTCTCCCTATATATTTATTTAGCTATTTAACTTTGACAGTTCAACAAGGTTTTTTGTTGAACACTTGAACACTATGTTCGGCAGAATAAGCAAGCACGCTCATATAAATTGTCGAAGCTAGTGTGTAAATTACAAAATACTTCGCTAATTTATCATCCAAATCAACATCGGTAAGTTAACAAGTAAAACTTAGGTGTTTTGACCAAAAACTTAGGAGGCTGAAAACTGCCAAAGCCATCGTATCATTTATACTAGGTTTTTTATAAATACACATACACTGAATATTTTGCGCATTATTTTGTTTTGAGCAAGAATCTTTGGTTTTGCGATTGACTTTCAATGAGATGCAAACAATATATATGTAGACATGCTTTTTTTCATTGTTTTCCATAACGATTAGTGAAGTATTAAAGAAATAAAACTTTTTGAACAGTTTTTCAGGAATTAATTGTTTTTATTAGAGTTTGTAATTCGTTTTCCAAAAATTATTATTATAAATTCACAGCAGGAAAAAATATAGTTTAATAACAATATTAAATTATTGCTTAAGTCTAAATTTAATGAATAAAGATATAAATAAAGTTATGATGAATGTAATGAATAAAAAGTATAGTACTGAAAAAAAAAAATTAAAAAATGAGTTCATGAGTAAATTTAAAAAAAAGTAGGTTAAATGGAATCTTAGAACCAGTCAAATTTCTTTTTTTAATTAGGGTCGGAGCACGGCGATTCATTATGGAAAAGTCACCCTTTTCTAAATTTGTGTGCAAAAACATAATTTGATTTATAGTATCTTCATTAGAGCAAATTGAAGATCTTCTTCCACTTGCTTGCAGTGCTTGCAGTGTATGAGAGAGTATGTGTATGCTAGTATACCGAATAGAAACCAAAATAACCCAAACCTCTCAAAGTTCAGATCAGTGCTTACAGTGTATGTGAGAGAACAGATAAGGCATAAGCAGTTAAGCTCGTGCGCAGATTTGCTCTTCGCTACACGATCTGTTGCTTAACTCTTATTCAGTTACAGTGTACTCTTTCACCCAAATCACCCAAATTAAATTTTAGGAAAAAAAAGGATGTCTTCCTCTCCCGCAAAGACGAAGTTGTTTTTTTAGGAAAGCAGTTAAAAATAACGATCTTACAATACTTTGATTTTTATAAAAAAAACGACGAATGTTTTAAAGCAAAAGTAAGTAAAGGCTTAACCCTCTGCAGCTGACGTGCTCCAAATTTAACAATATACCTGACGTGGGGTCTAGCAGACCTCACTTTTTAACTGATTTTCTATGATAATGTTCCTGGCTGTAACTTTCTTGACCTTATTCCATATGACAGCAAATAATTTTAGGCTAACATAAGAATAAAATTTTTAATAAAATACGGGTTTTTAAAAGATAAAAGTGAATTTTTTATTTATTTATTTTTTATTTATTTATTTGGGAACAATATCGGCATGTAAGACAGAGTCTTTTAAATGCGCTAAGTAAGGTATTATAACAACAGGTTATTAGCATACAATGAATGAAACTTAAAGCTAACTTAACAATACATTACAAATGAATAAAGCTCAGACTTAGTTGCAATTATATTTTACTAGTAAACCCGTATGGCGTTAAAACGCCAAAATGCGCTAACAATATCTTCTTTGTGAGGCTTAATAGCACATCTATTCTGTCGATAACTAAAGTTTACAGTAGCACGTCTCCTGAGCGAGTTAAAATGCAACGATACTAAATTTCTGTTGGATAAGCTGCTATCTTCACGACCTGACCTTCCGTGCGTAGAATTGGGCTTATCACCTAATACAGATGTCTTAAGTAGAGGTATAGGAAGTTTGAATTAGCTGTGCAAAGTATGCTCTCCTTCAAATGAGCTGGCGGCGATGCCAGTAAAGGCTCCTGGAATAGCGATTTTGCATGAACTTGCTATTTTGTGGCTAGTGCACCGTTGCCAGATTGGGCGATTTATCGCCAATTGGGCGCTTTTTTTCTTGTTTTTGCGCTTAAATTTTTAGGAAATCGCCTGGCGATTTTTTGGGCGATTTTTGTAAAAACAACCTTTTTTCATAAACTCATCTAATGTGTTTAAAATTTCAATTAAAGAAAATACCAATTGTTTTAAGTGTTTGGAACACTCTGTTAACAATGCGACTGAACACAACTCACAAGCACTTATCGATAATTTATTTATATCGAAATACTTATTTTTTTGAGACCGTTTCTTCAAAACATCAACGCACTTAATTCACATTTTCAACGAGAAAAACTTGACTTTTTTCAAGCTTACGTTGAAATCACAACATTTATTCAAAGACTTGTTTCAAAAATTATAAAAGAAGACATTGTCAAAAATTTCAATTTTGATAATTTAGCTACATTCAGCTTAAATAAAATTTTAGCGGATAAAATCAATTATAAAAGAATTAATGACCTTACATTTCATTATCAGTTCCATGAAGAAATTCACAAATTAAGTGATGATATTGTTATGATAGACATACTATCAAAATGCCAGATTTTCATTATAGTTTTAATCAAGGAAATGTTAAAACGATTACATAGTCTGTTAGAAATTTTTGAAAATGCTTTTATTTTATGTCCTGAAAGATGTTTAAACTATATAAGACCTTCTTTCCATGAACTCCCTCTTCATTATCTATCTCTTGAAGAGCGACGTGCAGAAGAAATCGATTACGAATCTTTGTTGACATTTCCATGGAGCAATGTTTTCAAAAACAAAGTGCCATCTGAAAGTGAAGAATTTTGGTAATCGGCATACAAAATTAAGACAGCCGTAGGCGGAAAAATGTTTGACAATATTTGTAAGTTGGCATTCATCTTGTATAAACTAAATCAATGTATGAACTAAACAAAACTTTGAGAATTGACGAAACGGAGGAAGAGTCTAATATGGGTGAAGGAACTACGTTTTTTGCAAAAAGGTTTTTTTTTTAAAGTTGCATATGAGCAAATCCTGCGTGTCGGACGTCACATTCTGACGCATTTTTTTCCAATTTATATGCTGAAAATGTTTTGTTTAGGAAAAAAGAACTAGTGCACCATTTAGTATTAAGGGGCTGCTATGTATATATATCAGAAAAAAATGCAATACAAGTGTAAGTACATGAACATGAGTACATGAGTGGTTTTGATATTCAGCGCTCGGACGTTATTAAAATAGAAGTAGTTTTGATATTAATTGCAAAATCTGCTATTTGCAGCGAACTGATTCGAGCTACGAGAAAATATGATATAAATGAAACGTTAAGAATTAACTGAAATATGCAAAAATGTTAGCATAGTCATTAATTTTTATTATTGTTTTTATTTTTGTAATATTTATTATTGTTCGGACGTCATTAATTTTTCCATCATTACAGTATTTTAATTATAGATATTTTTTTAAATTATTTTTAATATTAACATCTACGTTACGTTTAAAAAAATGGGCTGATCGAGCAGAACAAAAATTACGAGATATTTGAAGTCCTTAAATATATATTTTTAATATTTTGCCATCTATTGTGGAGCGATGTTACGGAGTTTTCAATTTTTTTTACGTACATTACCTTAATTTATGAAATATATACATAATACATAATTATATATACATATATAAAAATATACATATATATAAAAAGACATGTGTATCCATCCAACAAACTGTCCAATTAAATTTAAATGTTGATAAAAAGAAAAAAAAATCCTGAAACCTCAGTGAAAGACATCTACAGAAAGGGTTCGAGAATTCAGAGCTCGAAAATAAAAAACTTTTATACGAAAAGCTTTTATATCAATAGCTTTTTTAGATCAGTAAACAACCTGGAAAAAATAAAAAAAAAACTTAACTTAATTGACTGTGCATTGCTTATTTTTATTATTACATAAGAACTCAAGAAAAAAAAAATTAATTGGAAACTTAAATGTAGATACATTTAGCTTTTTATAAACAATAATGCTCTTGAAAAAGGAGCATCTTTAGTTTCTCACACTTGGTAGACTATTTTCGGGATTTGCCCATATTGAAAAGTTCTAAAAAATTATAGTCTCTAAAAAAATGTTCTTTAATGATCAAAATTCTCGTATAAAATGAAGTAGCTTTTTTATTATTTTTTATAGATCTCAAAAATATGAAAATAAGAATATCTAATACTATTAACAGATCTCAATATTATTTGAAAAAAAAATGTATATAATTTGTTTTGTTTTTTCAAATATAATAAATTTCTTAGAAAAATGGCGATTTTTGGCGATTTTTTTTTTCATTGGGCGATTTTGGGCGATATTTTTTTTAAATCTCGCGCTTTTCTCAAAAAAGTTCTGGCAACACTGGGCTAGTGTATCAATATAAAATATATTTGTACGTTTTTCGCTTCGCTCAACTGCTTTAATAATACAATAGTATGAAATTGGAAAATTTGAGAAAAAATTTATCACATAGTTTTAGGCATTAAATAGAAAGCTGACTTTCTTCGTGAAGATTGTTTTACTTTTTCTTGTTTAAATACACAATTTTTAAGAAAAAATAAGATATTGCACATCTACAGAGCAAGACCTTTCTATTGATACCCTCTTTACAAAAATCGCATTTACGGTATAGATTTGATGGTCATCACAAAAAAAGCGCTTGCGTAATTAATATATTATATTTTAAACTAGCCTTTTCCCGGCGCGCGTTGCTGCACCCTGCAACTATATGGGAACATAATAGGTGTATTCAAAACTTTTCTTAGACTCATAGTTTGACACTACTGTCATTTTCCACTGCCCGTTACAGTTTCCCAGTAGTTTTAATGTTCACAGAAAACGATTTTTATTAATAATAAGCATTTGAAAAACAGCTTGGTTTGTGTCTAAAAAGATATTTATTGCGATAACTTTTGATCGGAAAGAGATATTGGTATGATTTTTTCACATAAATTATTCTTTAAGCTTAACTATTCTATAAAAAGAATAAAAACAACTTTTGAAAAAAATTAATTTCTTTAAAAAATCACTGGGGGTAGGGTCATGTTTTCTGATGACAGAAATAGTTAATAAATTTTTCTGTAGAATTGGAAGCATTTTTGGTATAAAACGCTACGTCATGTAAGAGGTAGTCGAAAATGCAATTTTGAGTTTTTATTATTTTAACAACAAAAACAACTTTTGTGTCTTTTTTTGAGTAAAAAGTCAATATTTTGGACCTTTTTTGAAATAAATATTAAAAATATATCCGTTAAAAAACGGTACCCTTTAAATTGTTTTTATTAAGTGCTTGAATTGAGTTTATCAACGAAAAAAATTTGAATGAAATTATTCAAAAACAACGGAGTTATTTGCATCGCAAGTAAAATATACGAATTTCTGATAGTTTTTTTTGTTATTCTAAGAAAACGATGTTATTAGAAAAAGACGTTGTACCAGAAGTTTGTCCAATTTTAAAGATATGTGAATGTTTTTGGTATCAAAATAACAGTATTTTCTTAAAATTAATAAATTGAGCATTTTCGCTTGAAAAAAATACGCTAGTAGTTAGATTTGCGTTACTTGTAAAGGGGCGGAAGAGGCGTGGTCAAAACTTAGTATGCCATAACCTAAGTTAGGATTCAAGTAATATGTGAGCCGAATTTGAGTTAAATCCCTTCAGCCGTTAAGATTTGTATTGTAGTCAAACAAACAGAAAATGATTTTTATTAATATAGATAAGCATTTGAAAAACAGCTTGGTTTGTGTCTAAAAATATATTTATTGCGATAACTTTTGATCGGAAAGAGATATTGGTATAATTTTTTCACATAAATTATTCTTTAAGCTTAACTATTCTATAAAAAGAATAAAAACAACTTTTGAAAAAAATTAATTTCTTTAATAAATCACTGGGCGTATGGTCATGTTTTTTGATGAGAGAAACAGTTAATAAATTTTTTTGGAAAATTGGAAGCACTTTTGCTATTAAACGCTATGTCATGTAAAAGGTAGTCGCAAATGCAATTTTGAGTTTTTAGTATTTTAACAAAAAAACAACTTTTGTGTCATTTTTTGAGTAAAAAGTCAATATTTTGGACCTTTTTTGAAAGAAATCTTAAAAATATATTTAAGGAAACGATACGATGTTTTTAAAAAAAGACGTTGTACCAGAAGTTTTTGCAATTTTAAAGATATATGAATGTTTTTGATGTCAAAATAACAGGATTTTCTTAAAATTAATAAGTTGAGCATTTTCGCTTGAAAAAAATACGCTAGTAGTTAGATTTGCGTTAATTGTAAAGGGGCGGAAGAGGCGTGGTCAAAACTTAGTATGCCATAACCTAAGTTAGGATTTAAGTAATATGTTAGCCGAATTTGAGTTAAATCCGTTCAGCCGTTAAGATTTGTATTGTAGTCAAACAAACAGAAAATGATTTTTATTAATATAGATTATAGAAGAAATATTAAAGAAATATTAAAGAAAAAAATTTGAGAATTTCATGCCTAAAGATATGTTTGTTTCGAATAATTTTGATTCTACTAGGCAACGTTTTCCACAATCTGATGGCGTTGACAAAAAATAGTCTATAGGAATTCAAATAATTATAAACTGGAATTATAGGGTTGAAATTTCTGTTAGATCTGCAAAATTGGAGTTTCACGAATAAGTAATAAGGTGTTTGTGAATAGATTAAATTGTGTAAAAATATGCAGTTTCTAGCATTCAAATAACTAAAAATATTACAGCCCAGAACTTTATTGCTCGAGTGACTGATGCGATCAAATCTCCTCAGACCATGAAAGTGCCTCACAGCATTATTAAATGCCAGCTCCAGCTTCATCTTGGACCTGGAATCAATTTTGCTGTACACAACATCTGAGTAAGAGATGATTGGCACCAGAGATCTGCATGAATGGATTCATTTGCTGTTTCAAGTTCCTTTAATTTTTCAACTCCCTGCAAGTCGAGGCAGGCAAACAACAAGTTTGCGCGAATCATAGGCAGCAAAAATCAAGTCGCCAAATGTAGAAAACTTGAAATGTAGAAACTTGATACGTAGAAAACTTGAAATGTAGGGAGAAAGCAATTATTTTGCCTACATATCGTTTGTGTTCAAGTCTGTTTACGAAGTTCGTGGAATTAACTTCGTGTCGTCAATGCAAACTTCGTTTCTCGAGTTGAGAAAACAGTTTAACTTTAAAGAAGTTTCGACCACAACAATAGGTTTTGTCTCATTTACTCTTTCGTGTATACGCAAAAAGACGAAGTGTTGCTCCACACTCATCTGTACTACACGGCACGGTTGCCACTTGAAAATAAACTATGTGACCAAAATTAAAAATTAAAGTGACCAAATGCAGTAAAAAGTGACCAAAACATTATAAATTTTAAAATGTAGCACATGCACCAGAGATTTGCACAAGCCCAATCGTCATTTTTTGCCACTCGAATAACAATCGTCGTCAGCCACAATCGCACATAAAATTTTATGCACGCATACCGCTCGAGTTCGTTAACAACGATTGGTGCTAAGCACAGTTTGTAACGATTGCGAATACATACAAAGGCACCATCCAGACAATGCAGACATTCGGATGCTTCGCTTAACACTCGAGTGTCTGTTGCTGCAGCGATTGCCATCGCCTAACTCTTTCCACTCCGCAACAATACAGCGTGTGTGTGTTGTTGTTTATTCTTGTCGTTGTTGGTAAATATAGCGCTTGCTACGCTGAAGGTTTCTTGTTGGTATTTTTGCGTATGGTTTCGTCACCGACTGCTTTTTATGTTAATAATTCCTTATTGTACTACGTATTCAACGATTTGTTGTTGTTGTTGGTTTTTTGTTGTAATTGTTGTTGCACTCTTCAAAAATCACTCTTTGGCAATCCCTAGTATATAACCTTGTTTATCATCCCATAGCCATGCGTGTACGGCCCAAATAGTTTTTTTTTCACATGAGATTTTTTCGTATACAAAAAATCAACACTGCAGACTGCGTGTTTTCTCCGTGGTACGAATGGACATAAAAGCATGAATTTTCGTTGCTTTTGCCGAATGTTGCTCATGTCTCGCTTTGTTGGGTATTCTTGATTCGTAGGCAATTGTAATCGCGACCAATCGTACTCTATGGTATTCGTATCCGCAGCGATTGGTGCATGTATTCGCGCATTAATTTTAATGCAGAAGGCACATTCGGTGCTCGTATATTGAGGATATATTCGAAACGCCATTTGAATGCAATCAAGCTGTTCTCTGACATGCACACAAAATTATAATTTGCTATATTTTTAATTTATGCAGGTGCAGTTCATGTAGTGGCGTAGATGGGAGAAATTTAGGGGATAGACCCCCCTTCGATAGAATTTTTTGCACTGGTTCACAAAATAGTCTAAAGTGAAGATGGTAGAAGAAATTTATTGTGTGGGCTACGCCTTAAAATTATAAAATGCATCTTCTGGCAAAATTTGAAGACTAGCTGTTTAATATTTCCATACAATACAAATGGTTGGTCGCATATTTCTGGACTTCTTGCTTGCATATTTGCATTCCTTGTGTATTGTTTGCTAAATGTGATAGACAAAAGTCACAACCATTGCAAGCACTTGTCAGAATAAAGTTCGACAGCTGGAAGAAGACAATATTGGTCTTTTCTCAAGGTTTTTAGTCTAGATGCACTTATTCGCACTTTTCTATGCACTTTCTCTGAAATGAAATTTAATAATTAAATAGATGTAAAAATGTGTGCTAAATTAGGGGTTTATTATAGTTATATTCTGCTATAATTGGTGCCTGATTTTTATAATAACTTTTATAATTTTATTACACTTACCAAGAACATTAGACGAAGGCCTATTCCAAACGGCATTCGATATGTGCATGAATCAAATGGCAGACATATTTTACGCGAACATTTTCTAAAATTTGTACCGGCAGTTTCGAACACAGGCTTAGTTTTTTACTTTTTTTTGACACACATACGTAACCTGGACGTTTCATTCATGATCGGTCAAGGATACGACGGGGCAAGCAATATGTCTGGCAGAGTCTCTCTGCTAAACACAAAGATATACTAAAAGGATTAAATATACTAAAGGATTATCATCCCTCTTTTAAGTTACAGAAATTGTCAAATAAGCTGAAGAATTTTAAAAACCGTAAACTTTTACGGTACATTTCTTGACGTTAGTACTTCTTAAGTTTTCAAAGGGTTGGAAATGTGAAAGTTATATCTGAATCCTAGAGGATCATTTTCCAAACATATACGTGCTATTTTCCACACGTGCTATTTTCCACCGCCAGTGTCCACAAGCACGTCTGAGGGTACCATTTTGGATTTGAAGAGGATAAAAACAATCCAAAGAAGATAAAAACAATATTTTGCTTTATTAACAAAATTTTTATAATAACTTATATTTTACCAATGCACGGCCGATTTAAGGGGGAAACATACCCAGAGGCCGAAAAAAAAGTTCATGTTTGTGCATTTTTTGAAGGAAACCTAAGGGATATTTTTAAATGTATTATAGCTTAAAATAAATATCAAGGTAGATACAGCATTTTTTGTAGAGCGCTCTGAAAATGCGGTGACCAAGATTGCTCCTCCTAAATTCAACTGAAACAAAAAAATTAAAAATATTATTAAACGAGATACTTAAAACTCGTACTTGTCATAGCCGATTTTGAAAATATGGATTTTTCACAAAATGGCGAACTTCCGAACGTAAATTAACGAAATTAACGACAAAAAATTCGTCATTATTTTGCCTATAAAAAATGAACGAAGTACGAGATTATTATGAATAAAATAAGCCTGCAAAAAATCAAAACGATCGGTTCACTGAACCGGTTCAAAAAAATCTGGTCACCGACTTTGAAAACATCGTTTCGAGAAAAACGCGTTTGCAAATAAGGGCCAGCACTGCGCGCTCCAGAAGGCGGTTCACTCACTAGGCTATAACTTTGTTATTTTTTGAGATATCGACTTGAAATTTTCACCACATATTTTTGAGACCTAAAGCTTTAAGAAAATGATTAAATGAAAATTTAAAAAAATTTTTTGAAAAAAAAAAGTTCTGGGTATATTTCCCCCTTAATGGCTTGACAGCACTGGCGATTCATAGAGAAATAGTCATATCGGCTGAAGAAATCCTTGAATAAGCAAACGATTCAAGCCAGCTGGATTTTTCGCTTTAAAAACATTAAGAAAAAATATAAAAATAAAAGTTCAACATTTCGATTTTTACAAAAATTTTTTTATATATGTTTGTCAGGACAATAAATTTCATGCCCTCCCATCAGGGGCGGTTCCAGGAATATATTTCGGGGGGGGTTTCAAAAATATTTATGTACGTTATATATATAAAGGGTAGTTAAATTTTAAAGGCTGCAGACGATGTTGATTTTGAATAAAACACAAATTATTAAGGAAATTATTGTCGTTTCTTTTTATTATGATAATATTGGTATGGTTCAATTATGCATGGAACAAAATATCGGCTAAATGGCCGCCGCGACCTCGGCGGCACACCACCATCCGATGGTCCAAATTTTCGATGACGCCGAGGCATAAGTGAGGTTCTATGCCGTTAATGTGCCGAATTGGCGGGGTGCAATAAGGCCAACGGCAATAAGGCCGAATTGGCTTTATTTCCTTTTCAAAGAGAAATAAGGCCGAAATTGTGAATTTGGTTTTATTTCCATTTGAAAAGGAAATAAAGCCTAAAAAAAAATTTAGCAAAATGGTAATAAGGCCGAAAAATAATTTTTGCAAATTAAGGATTATTTTTTATAATAATTTTTAATAAAAAGTACGCTCCCTGTAGTCTGTTGTTTGAAAAGTTACTGGACTCAGCGTAGGTACTCAATTTGCAAGAGAACAGTTGTCATTGTCCACCTCAATGTGCTTGTTTTCGTATCAACGCGAAAAATTTATTAGTAGTAGTTCAATAGTGAAGGTGAAGAAGTTTTAATATTATAAGGAATGAGCGCCGCAGGCAAAAAATTTTTATTAAAAATCGCGGCGATTTATTATAAACTTGCGGCGCTCATTCTTTATAATATTAAAGCTTCATTAAAAATTTTAGTAAAAATCGCGCATATTTTATAAGGTTTCATTCATAACTTTTACGTTTATATTTTACATTTTTTTCTCGACCACTTACAAAAAGATGTATGTTCTTTAGCATATAAACGATCATATTTTTCGCTTTAAAAGGATATATATTTCTATTATTAGAATAAGATATCCTAGTCTTCCCAATAAAAATATATGTAAATTTTTCAGACTTTCACGATTTTTATCTCCTAAACCATTTGAGACCGACCTTTTTTTGCAGCATGTGCATTAGGAGCTCCAAATGCACATTTAGAAAAAAAAGAAAAAAGGAGCATGGGCCCTTAAGTACAATTATTCCAATACTTTATATCTTTAATTTTTCATTAAATAAAACTAAAAAACTTATTTGATGGCGTTTTAATATTGGTTCCTTTTAAAGGGAAATAAGGCCAAATTGGCTTAATTTTTTTTCAAATGGAATAAATAAAATTGCCGTTGGCCTTATTGCACCCCGCCGCCGAATTATCTCATCCTTTAGCTTTTGAATTGTTGCTGGCTTATCGACGTACACCTTTTCTTTCAAATAACCCCAAGGAAAGAAGTCCAACGGTGTCAAATCACATGATTGGTGGCCAAATGACATCGCCACCACGTGAGATAACACGGCCATTGAATTTGTCGCGCAAAAGAGCCATTGTTTCGTTAGCTGTGTGGCAAGTGGCACCGTTCTGTTGAAACCACATATCGTCCACATCCATATCTTCCAATTCGGGCCATAAAAAGTTCGTTATCATCTCACGCTACCGAACACCATTCACAGTAACTGCCTGACCAGCCTCATTTTGGAAAAAAATACGGCCCGATGATGCCGCCAGCCCATAAACCGCACCAAACAGTCACTCTTTGTGGGTGCATTGGTTTTTCGACAATCACTCTTGGATTATCATTCGCCCAAATGCGGTAATTCTGCTTATTGACGAATCCACTGAGGTGAAAATGTGCCTCATCACTGAAGATGATTTTCTTCGAAAATTGATCATCCACTGTTGCCATTTCTTGCCACCATTCTGACCGTGTAAATGCAAGTCTTTATGCATAATGTTCATCAACGACGAACGTGAGAGGTGCAATTGTTGGGCACGACGACGAGTTGAAGACCTGGTTTGTTCAAATTTTTGCACGATTTTTCCGATTGTACGCACATTTGGACGATTAAATTGACCGAAAAAATCACGAAGTGCTCGATATGCATTTTGATTTGAAAGCTCATTTTCATAATAAGCCTGAATAACTTTAACGGTTCAAATTGAGTTAGTCTGAAATTGAGAAATGTCAAATGAAATGCAGAAAAAAAGTTAGGTGTGGTTTATATTCAACATCGGCCCTTAAAATTTAACCATCCTTTATATACATTAGAGCGGGATAATTTTTTTTTCAAAAAATCGTAGGCGTGGGAAGAAACCGTTAGTCTAAAATCTATTTCAAGCCTCTGGTTTTTCAAAAGAAGGTTATAAGTTGTGTTTTGCTGCAATATGTGAAAAAATTATTCCACTTATTGGAAAAAACTTTGCTACGAAAAAAATAGCCATCCACATTTCACTCCATATTCACTCCATATGATTGTGTGGTGCTCAGGATTATTTTTTTTGTGTTAAATACCACAAGCTGACGCTGGGGTGAAGATAATTATAATAATAAAAGTTATTTCTCTGTTTATTTGACCAAAATACAAATCTAAAAAACCAACATAAAACCAACATCAAAATAAATAAAAACTGCAAAAACCGGAATTTTTCTCCATTACTGTTTAAAAAAGAATTTTACGTCAAACTACAAAAACCGGAATTTTTCTCCATTACTGTATAAAAAGGAATTTTACGTCTACACTTCCGATACCATCGAAACTGTGGGTTTTTAAATTAAGACTGTGCGGTGTTTGGATATATTTTATCCAAAAAATGCGGTGTTTTTGTGATTTCAGGTTAAGATTGAATGTGTTAGGTGAATGTGACTGTGTACAGCTACAGGCGCAATATCGCAAAAACAATCAAAAACTGGAACAGAATTCAGTATTTTAGCAATACGTGTAGAAACAGCTACAAACGTTTACAGCATAGGGGTGGGAATATTTAAAGTAAATTATAAAAAATCAATTTTTTTTCTTTTTGGTACTCTTAGCCCACATAATAAACATCAGTACATCGCATTTAAATACAGGTTCTTTTAGAATTTCGGGGGGGGGGTTTGAACCCCCAAACCCCCCCCTGGATCCGCGCCTGCCTCCCATTGCAATTAGCTATCTACGCCACTGAGTTCATGCATTTAATTTTTGAGAACATCAAATTCTTTTTTCAATTCTTTATAAATTTCATTACTTTATAAAAATTGACCAGATGTAGAAAAAAATGACCAAGTGACCAAGTGAAACAAAAATGACCAAATTTGGACACAAATGACCAAAGTGGCAACCGTGCTACGCGTTCGACACTGCTTTAAAGCATTGGATTGAAGTATGTATGTTTGTTTTTTTGTTCTTGTTGCTGTTGTTTATTTTTTATTTTGTCACTTTGTATAGAAAAGTATAAGTAGACGCTCGTCAGTGGCTTTCTGCGGCAGCGCAGTCGCATAGACTTGAAAACAGACTTGAAAAGTAGAAAGCTTGTTCGTTTCTACTAATTTATATAGGGTAGAAACAAAATAGAATCAAGTCTGACTTATGATAGGGTAGAAACATACCAAGTTTCTACAAGCCGAGTCGAAACTTGATTATTTTTAAGTTACTCGATTTTCAATTGACTTGTTGCAGATCTTTGATTGGCACCATGAGCTGTTGGACTGACTTCCTTCTAGTTTCAGTGGGAACAAATGACGCAGTCCACCTCAAGTTCCGCAACACATAGTAGACCTTGGAAACAACAGAATTGATTTGGTTTTCGCAACAGAGTGAAGAGTCAATGTGATAACCAAGATTTTTTATCTTGTCAACAAAATTTAGTTCAAGAATATTTAGATAAATGGCAGGTATACTAGAGAAAGAGTAACTAGATTTAAAAATCGGCAAGACACATGATTTGAGGCGATTGAGCTAGAGCTTATTAGTTTGAGCCCATTCTGAAATTTTGCTTAACACTTCGTTCATTTTTATACATAAGTCATCGACAAGGTCAAGGGGTCTAGACAAGTACAACATGCCTGCATTTACAGAAAATGGCATTAATAAACATAGAAAATAAAAGCGGACCAAGAACAGAACCTTGAGTAACCCCACAAGTTAAATGACAGAAAGCGGACAAACTATTACCCACCCTAACTCTTTGAGTTCTTCCAACTAGGTAACTATATAACAGACGGACTGACATGTAAGAAAGCTTAAAATTATCTTCAAGTTTGCGGCACAAAATAGAATGGTCAACAGAGTCAAATGCCTTAGAAAAGTCTAGCATGCAAAGAAGATTAATGTGACCCAGATCAAATGTCATTCTGATGTCATCTAGAATTTTTAACATAGCTGTAGCGCAGCTGTGGCCTGATCTAAAACCAGACTGAAGTGGAGACATAAGGTCATATTTTTTTATGTGCTCCGAGATTTGCGCTGCCATGAGAGACTCAACTACTTTAAGCTATGTTCACACAGAGAGTTTACTTTGTACTGGAAACTCAAACTAAACTCTCTGTGTGAACATAGCATTAGATACACTAAGGGAAATAACGCATATTAACATTATCCACGCCTGAGTATATATTTCATTTAAATATTTACGTGGATAAATCAAATATTTTCCTTACAACTCGTTTTTTTCCCGTATTTAAATTTTATTTATGCCACACACTGACACACATATTCCATACAGCTGCCAAGCAGCCGCCAAGCAGCAGCAGCATCGCACTCTGTTCCTGTGCGATGCTGCTGCAGTTTCTTCGCACCAGCAGTTGCAGGTCTTATAGATCTCATTTAGTTAATTTTTCAAGGGTAATATATCATGTATATTTGGCAAATATGATTTGTGAGTGCGGTGGTGAGTGCGATGCATGATGAATTCATGTAAGGTGGAGTGACAACTCGGTATTTTCTCAAGAATGTCACTCCACTCTTCATGATTTCATCATGAATCGCACTCACCACCGGACTGACAAATCATATTTTCACAAAAAGACAATAAAATATACCACTAAATGGCGTTTGGTATGGACGTAGCTCGTGGGAAATATTCAAGTAAATTGTTTTTCAATTTCAATATTTTTATATAAATTTTCCTTAAATGCGATTGTTACATTTAATTCCAATAAAAGCACTCAGTTTCCAAGTTTTAACAGCATATATTCAATTCGTGTTTCTATTAATTTCAATGCTTTAAAAATCTATATATAAATGAAGCAGATTACATGAAGTGGAAGAAAATTAGTTAAAGTTAATAGTTTAAGTACCTTGGTGTTTGAAGTGCAATTATAAAAGAAAGTTAATAAACGTAAAATATGCTTGCGTCAGCTCGCCTCGTGGTTTCTTGATTATTTGACATTTGCTATTCACTCGTTCGTTTGTTTGGCAGTGTTGCCAACTGTTGGTAACAGCGATAGTGTTATTTTCAAATAGTAAATATTTGAAAGATATTTAAATATATTCGTGCATAATTTTAATATATTTTTTATTAATTCTTTTGTATTTTTTTTTTTTTGTATTTATTTATTCATATATGTTGGCATTTAAGACTTATTCTTTTATATGCCGCACTTAAAATATAGATAACAACTAACATGTTCAAAATATCTTAATACTAAGTTTAAAATTAATTTCAACGCAGTACTTTTAGTATTATATTATAATATCATAAAATTTTGAGATTAAAACAAAGATGAGAAAAAAGGCAGTTAAGAAAAGAAATTAAAAATTAAATGCTTAAAGTACTTACTATTGGAAACAATTTTGATGGTGTTTGGTAGTGAGTTCCACAGCCTTATTGCGCTAACGAAAAATAATCTGCTAGAGTTCATAAAATTGTACTTAGGAATGACAAGGTTCATGTTTCGACTGGATCTACAAAACTTTAGCTTTTCGAAAAGATTGTTCGGACAACGCGAGTGGATGACTCTATGCAGGAAAATGCAGTTTCTTGCCTCAAGATAGCTGAATAAACCACGGCCCAAAAGCTGATTTTTAAAGGGTGAAATGCGATCAAATCTTTTGAGTCCGTACACATAGCGTGCAGTATTGTTAAAGGCAACTTGTAGCTTCTGCATTGATCTCGAGTCGAGTTTACTGTATACTACTTCTGAGTATGTTATAATAGGCAGTATCAGCTGCAACACTAGTTTTTTCTTAATGTCCACCGGTACAGAGCCTGCAGTCATTCTAAGATTTCGTAGGGCGTAGTAAATTTTACTAACGCAACGGTTAATGTGATCTTCGCAGGACAGTGACGTATTGATTTGATAACCCAGATTTGTGGTCTTACTGACAAAACTAAGCTCTACGTTGTTGATGAAACTTGGAGGTACATTAAGATTCTGGTAGGGGGTCTTTGAGATCGGTAAAACATACGATTTCAGAGGGTTTAGCTTCAACTTATTTTCACTGGCCCAATCAGCTACCAGTTTAAGATCTTCATTGACTTTTACACTTAAATCTTCAACGAGACCCATGGGTCTGGACAAATACAATTGCAAGTCATCAGCATATGCATGCATGGTTACATGATTACATATACTAAAAATGTCATTTATAAACATGGTAAAAAGGTGTAATTCGGTGTAAATATTTTAATATTTTATTTAATTAAAAAAGTATTTAAATAAATTTAAAATATTTAGGTAGTCGATTTAAGTAACTGCGTTATTGGTGCAAAAATGACTCGCTTTTTGGATAAATTAAAAAAGTTTTTGGATAAATTTAATATTTTTTCCCTTAGTGTAGAGGTGAAAGCAGACTTACTGGGCGATATTCAGCTGGTTCGTGAGCATTGGATTTTTTAGCTATGGGAACAATTTTTGCTGCTTTCCAAACGTCAGGGAAGCAAGAACTAGTCAAACAGTGATTTATAATATGGGTTAATGGGCTTAATGGCCACGTTAGTTTCATTTCTTGCTCTCTTGTACTGATCCAAGTTAAATGTTGTGGGATATCTTTTAAAGCGATTGTACATTTTATTACGAGATTTAATGGCTAGCATAACATTTCTTGAAAACCAAGGACAAATTTTGTTAGAGACACGACGATTTACTAATGGGACATGCAAATCGAATAGTGCATGTATTTCATTAATGAAAAAATTAACCTTCTCATTTACTGTACTGAGAAACCAGCATTGAGACCAATTTATAGCAGATAGGTCATGAAACAAAAAACTATAATCAACAGATTTGTAGTCCCTAAAAGTGATTGTTTTTTCAGTGACAACTGAAGAAAAATTAACATTTAATGATAGAAGAGAAGATCGTGGTCAGATATAAAGGTCGAACAGCAAGACAGAAGATACATCTGAGACAACAAAAGATACAGTAGTTTCGACTATGTCGTAACACAAGACGTAGAATTAGTTAATTCGCTTTTGATGACATCTTTTTTAAAAACTATTTAGCAAAATATTTATTCCAATACACCTGAGCATATGACCTTTAAGAGAGTGCCGGAAAGGGTTCATAGGTATGACTGACTTCCCATAACTTTTGCAAAAGGAATATTTTTGCCTTTAACACATATTCCCTCCGACCACTCCTTAGGGGGACTCCCATACAAATTTTATGGTTTTCGTTTATTTATTCCATACACCTGAGCATATGACCTGTAAGAGAGTGCCGGAAAGGGTTAATGTGTATCACCGACCCCCATTACTTTTGTACAAGGAATATTTTTGCCTTTGACACCTATTCCCTCCGACCACTCCTTAGGAGGGCTCCCATACAAATTTTATGGTTTTTGTATATTTATGCCATAAACCTGAGCATATGACCTTTAAGAGAGTGCCGGATAGGGTTGATATGTATTTCCGACCTCCATTATTTTTGCAAAAGGAACATTTTTGCTTTTGACACCTATTCTCTCCGACCACTCCTTAGGAGGGCTCCCATACAAATTTTATGGTTTTTGCATATTTATACCATACACCTGAGCATATGACCTGTAAGAGAGTGCCGGAAAGGGTTAATGAGTATCACCGACCCCAATTATTTTTGGAAAAGGGACATTTTTTCCTTTGACACCTTTTCCCTCCGACCACTCCTTAGGGGGGCTCCCATACAAATTTTATGGTTTTTGTTTATTTATTCCATACACCTGAGCATATGACCTTTAAAAGAGTGCCGGAAAGGGTTAATGTGTGTCACCGACCCTCATTACTTTTGCAAAAGGAACATTTTTGCATTCGATACCTTATCCATCCGACCACTCCTTAGGGGGGCTCCTATACAAATTTTATGGTTTTTGTATATTTATGCCATACACCTGAACATATGACCTTTAAGAGAGTGCCGCAGAGGGTTAATATATATTTCCGACACCCATTACTTTTGTAAAAGCAACATGTTTGCCATTGAAACCTTTTCCCTCCGACCACTCCTTAGGGGGGCTCCCATACAAATTTTATGGTTTTTGTGCCGGAAAGGGTTAATATGTATTACCGACCTCCATTATTTTTGTAATAGGAACATTTTTTCCTTTGAGACCTATTCCCTCCGACCACTCCTTAGGGGGGCTCCCATACAAATTTTATAGTTTTTGTTTATTTATTCCATACACCTGAGCATATGACCTTTAAAAGAGTGCCGGAAAAGGGTTAATGTGTATCATCGACCCCCATTACTTTTGCAAAAGCAACATGTTTGCCATTGAAACCTTTTCCCTCCGACCACTCCTTAGGAGGGCTCCCATACAAATTTTATGGTTTTTGTATATTTATGCCATAAACCTGAGCATATGATCTTTAAGAGAGTGCCGGATAGGGTTGATATGTATTTCCGACCTCCATTATTTTTGCAAAAGGAACATTTTTGCTTTTGACACCTATTCTCTCCGACCACTCCTTAGGAGGGCTCCCATACAAATTTTATGGTTTTTGTATATTTATTCAATACATCTGAGCATATGACCTTCAAGAGAGTGCCGGAAAGGGTTAATATATATGACCGACCCCCATTACTTTTGTAAAAGCAACACTTTTGCTTTTGACACCTTTTCCCTCCGACCACTCCTTAGGGGAGCTCCCATACAAATTTTATGGTTTTTGTGCCGGAAAGGGTTAATATGTATCACTGACCCCCATTACTTTTGCAAAAGGAGCATTTTTCCTATGACACCTATTCCTTCCGACCACTCCTTAAGGGGGCTCCAATACAAATTTGATGGTTTTTGTATATTTATACCATACACCTGAGCATATGACCTGTAAGAGAGTGCCGGAAAGGGTTCATGTGTATCACTGACCCCAAATATTTTTGGAAAAGGGACATTTTTCTCTTTGACACCTTTTCCCTCCGACCACTCCTTAGGGGGCTCCCATACAAATTTTATGGTTTTTGTTTATTTATTCCATACACCTGAGCATATGACCTTTAAAAGAGTGCCGGAAAGGGTTAATGTGTGTCACCGACCCCCATTACTTTTGCAAAAGGAACATTTTTGCATTCGACACCTTATCCATCCGACCACTCCTTAGGGGGGCTCCTATACAAATTTTATGGTTTTTGTATATTTATGCCATACACCTGAACATATGACCTTTAAGAGAGTGCCGCAGAGGGTTAATATGTATTTCCGACCTCCATTATTTTTGCAAAAGGAACATTTTTGCCTTTGACACCTATTCTCTCCGACCACTCCTTAGGGGGGCTCCCATACAAATTTTATGGTTTGTGTTTATTTATTCCATACACCTGAGCATATGACCTTTAAGAGAGTGCCGGAAAGGGTTAATGTGTATCACCGACCCGCATTACTTTTGCAAAAGGAACCTTTTTCCCTTTGACACCTATTCCCTCCGACCACTCCTTAGGGGGGCTCCCATACAAATTTTATGGTTTTTGTTTATTTATTCCATACACCTCAGCATATGACCTTTAAAAGAGTGCCGGAAAGGGTTAATGTGTATCACCGACCCCCATTACTTTTGCAAAAGGAACATTTTTTCGTTTGAGACCTATTCCCTCCGACCACTCCTTAGGGGGGCTCCCATACAAATTTTATAGTTTTTGCTTATTTATTCCATACACCTGAGCATATGACCTTTAAGAGAGTACCGGAAAGGGTTAATGTGTATCACCGACCCACATTACTTTTGCAAAAGGAACCTTTTTCTCTTTGACACCTATTCCCTTCGACCACTCCTTAGGGGGGCTCCCATACAAATTTTATGGTTTTTGTTTATTTATTCCATACACCTGAGCATATGACCTTTAAAATAGTGCCGGAAAGGGTTAATGTGTATCACCGACCCCCATTAATTTAGCAAAAGGAAGATTTTTGCCTTTGACACTTATTTCCTCCGACCACTCCTTAGGGCGGCTCCCATACAAGTTTTATGGTTTTGTCGATAAAACCGGAAACTGTCGATAAATAGGTAGCAAGTTTAAGCAAACAAAAACATCAAATGTTGGCTTTATATTTCATGTAATTGTGTAAAATTTATATAAGTTAGAGAATTTAGTGCGATCGAACTGTCAAAATAAAGGGTGTTTTTTTAGAGGTATAGAACTTCGAATTGAAATAAAACACAAGAAAATCGTTTTAATGTCCATCAATTTGGCTTTATTGGAAGGATAATTTTATGCCATTAATGTTTAAATCTGATTTCGGGCATGTGGCCGCCGCGGCTGGCTCGAATAAAGCCAATTCTACAGGTCCAATTTTCAACCACTTTTTCGAGCATATGGGGCCGTATGTCGGCAATAACGCCACGAATGTTGGCCTCCAAGTCCCCTAACGTTTCTGGTTTGTTGGCGTAGACGAGCGACTTCACATATCCCCAAAGAAAATAATCCAATGGTGTCAAATCACACGATCTTGGTGGCCAATTGACAGGTCCATTCCGCGAAATTATGCGCTCATCGAATGTTTCCTTCAATAAATCGATTGTGACGTGCGCTGTGTGGCATGTAGCGCCGTCTTGTTGGAACCACAACTCATCCACATTCATGCCATCCAATTCGGGAACAAAATAGTCGGTTATCATGGCTCTATACCGGTCTCCATTAACGGTAACTGACTCTCCAGCATTATTTCGGAAGAATTATGGCCCAATGACTCCACCAGCCCATAGAGCACACCAAACAGTCAGTTTTTGTGGATGTAATGGCGTCTCAAGGATCTCATGTGGATTCTCTTCACTCCAAATGCAGCAATTTTGCTTGTTGACGTAGCCATTCAACCAAAAATGAGCCTCATCACTGAACAAAATTTTGCGATGAAAATCAGCATCGAGATCAATCTCATTTTTGACCCATACACCAAAATCACGACGCATTGCATGGTCTCGCGGCTTTAATTCTTGCACAAGCTGGATCTTGTAAGGTCGCAAGCCAAGATCTTTGCGAAAAATCTTCCATAAAGTTGATGGACAAAGCTCCAATTGCTGTGCACGGTGGCGAATCGATTCATTCGGGTCCTCTTCAACATTTTGCTCTACAGCGGCAATTGTTTCTTCGGTGCGCACTGTTCGACGTCTCTGCGGATGCGTATTATCACATAGAGTAAACGTAGTGCGAAAACGACCCATGGTTAACCGAATTAATTGCTCTGATGGACGATTATGTCGAACATAAAATGGACAGAGCTTGCGGTAAACTTCGCGAACTGAACCATTATTTTCGAAATAAATTTACACGATTTGCAAGCGTTGTTCTTTTGTCAACCTGTTCATGATGAAATGGCAAACCAAACTGAACATAAATGACATTAGAGTTGCCAGATCTGACCACAAAATGCCAGTTTTATCTCTATTCGAAAAACAAACCCCTAAAAAAAACACCCATTACTTTTATAACTTTCAAAAGTTATACTGTAATGATCCAGGTTTGTTTTAAATATTTTTATTGTATAAGAAATAACAAAAAAGTATAATGCTCAAATATTAACTTTTAAAGTTATTCACTTAAATCTTAAAAAAGGCACTGGCAAAAGTCAACATACGTTTTATTGGTTTCACTCTCTTTGCTATTTTGCTCTGCTGAAACATTACGGTAAATTACCGTTTATTTAATTTTATGTGTATTCTTTGTATAATTCTTGGAGTTTATTGCATTTTGGCATTTTAAAAAGTATACGAGCAGAAAAATGGCTCCACGCAAAGAAATTTGTGCGGATGTGCGAAAATTAATTATTAAACATAGAAATGAGAATAAATCATTTGGTGAAATAGCAAAATTATTAGGTTTAAGCAAATCGACGGTGCAGACCATATTTAATAACTTTAAAAAATCAAGTTCCATCGCGAGTCAGCCGCGCACTGGTCGTCCGAAGAAACTTGACCGTAGAGACGTTTCATTCATTCGCAAAGAAGTTGACCGAAATCCCAAAGTTCATGCCACTAAGTTAGCCCAGGACATAGCTGAGAGATCCAAAATTTTTGTTCACCCCCGCACAGTAACAAGGACCCTAAATAATGATGGATTTCACTGCAGAACTCCTCGCAAGAAGCCCCTTATAAGCGACAAAAACCGGAAACTTCGCTTGGAGTTCGCAAAAAACCATTTAAATAAGGACATGAACTTCTGGAAACGTGTTCTATTTACGGATGAGTCCAAATATAACATATTTGGATACGACGGGAAAGCCAATTTTGGAGAAAACCGAACACTGCTATGGATCCCAAGCACCTAATGCCTACTGTGAAGCATGGTGGTGGCAGTGTTATGGTCTGGGGAGCAGTTACAGCCTCAGGCGTCGGAAATCTGGTATTTGTTGAAGGCAATATAGATCGTTTCCAATACAAGTCCATATTGGAACACAATTTGAAGCCATCCGTAGAAAAGCTATGCCTAGGATCGAGCTGGATCTTCCAACAGGACAATGATCCTAAGCATACGTCGCAAGTAGTGAAGGACTGGCTTCTGTATTCTGCTCCACGACAGCTGTATTCACCTCCACAAAGCCCGGACTTGAACATAATAGAACACGTGTGGGAAATTTTGGAGCGAAAGATCCGAAATCACGTTATTAGTGGTGCTCCAACTCTAAAAGAGAAGCTGCAAGAGGAGTGGCAGAAAATAACGCCGGAAGAGCTCGAAAATTTAGGAGCTTCAATGCCCAGACGGTTGCAAGCAGTCATCGATGCTGGTGGTGGCCCAACAAAATACTAAGTTTTGTTATTATTCTTTTTTTTTATATTATTTATCATTTTTTAAATTCGTACGTACACTTTTGTCAGTGCATTTTTTGAGTTTTTTGTGAATAACTTTAAAAGATAATATTGGAGATATGTATTATTTTGTTATTTTTACACAATTACAAGATTTAAAACAAACCTGCATCATTACTTTTTTTTCAAATGCATTAGGATATGGTAAATTCAAGAAAAAGGGGTCGTACGTAGAGTTTTGTCCGCCACTGTAAATACCGACACCTGATCACTATCAACCACCCTACTTACCTCCGAGAATGACGTATTCTACGTCAAAAATATCGAAGAGACTCGGAGATGCATTATTCGCGAAGCGAGTGTGCAAACTAGTATTTAGAGGTAGTAGACCAAATTCATTGAGTCTATCTACAAATTCTCTAACATGAGTATCAATAGTTAGCGTATTGATATTGAAATCACCACACAAAACAATATGGTCGTAGTTAATTACACAATTTGACAAAGAGGTAAACAATTCATCTAAACAACAATTACGATGTGGATAATATAAGGTCTGTTTCCGTACGCACAATGTGTAACTTGTGGGGCACTATTTCCTGTTTCCGTACTTTCTGTGCTTAAAATGGGAGAAGAAGAACAAGCATAAAATCGCTCTCTCGAGCACACAAAGTGCACAGAGAGTGCTAGAACTCGAGACTTCGAGTAAAGTAAGAACAAGCATCAAGAAGAATAAGCATCAATAAGAAGAAGCAAATGTCAAATTCCATTTCATAATTGTTAATGTTTTGCGATAAATAAATGCACAAATTGTGTGCCTAAAAAGAAATTTAAGTACAATAAATAAATAATAATAAATAAAAATTAAGTAATTGTTCAGTTTTGCATTAAAAATGGCTTTTAATAATTTGAGTGAAAGTGTTTTAAATTTTCTGCAGTCAAAATCAGCTGTTTTGTGCTTGAAACTTACTAGAAGCTGTTTCCGTACTTTTGCAACTATTCTCACATTTCGTTTTTACTCTCTTACACACATTTTACACAAATCTTACACAGTGTAAAGTACACAGAACCAAAAACGTACTTAATAACAAAGAAAAAGTTCTTTGTCCCAATGTATTATACATTAAAATTGGTCCAAAGTACGAGTTCCTTGGTTCAATGAATCTTTGTTCTTACGTTATTTCTTTGATATGTTATGAAGAAAAATGATTAATTAATTACACATACAACTGTTACAATAAGTTAATCTGTCCTTAGAAATTTTAAAACAATATCAAGATATATTTTAAAAAATCAGTTTCTTATTGAGATAAAAATCTCTAATGGTTTTTTAGATATTACAACACAAGAACTGGAACAAAATTTTAATGAACACGAACAATGAACTGTTCCTTCAAATTAAGAACAACGATTCATTGAGCCAAAGAATTCGTTCTTTGGGGCAATGAATAGTTCTTAAAAATCAATGAATTTCGCTTTACGAACGAGATTCTTTGATTTTAAGAACAATATTTGGTTCAGTGTACGGAAACAGACCTATACACACGACAGAAAAACTTTAACACAATTGTTGTAGATCTCAATATTTAGAAATTCAACACCAGTACCACTTGACATTGCTAACACTTTTACATTTAAATTATTTTTATAATATATTGCAACACCCCCGCCTTTTTTATTTGTTCTATCATTTCGAGATAATTTTTAATATTTAAACAATTGTCATTTATATCTACATGAAACCAGGTTTCAGAGATACAAATGACATCAATAGACGAATTCTCAAAACAATGACGCAAACAATCAAGTTTTACGTCATTAAGGCTTCTCGCGTTAAGATGTACAATGTTGAAGCCAGGGGTCTGCTTGCATAGAACGCCAATCAGTGTCTTGTGGATATCACTAGTGTTAGCTATGGACAATTAAAAGAAAATACATATTTATAAGCATTAGAGAAAGGTACAAAATTATATAGAAAAAGAGAAGAAAAAAGCTTTGTGTATGAAACGATTGTAGAAGCAAAGAAAAGAAACAACAGCAATAAAGTTAAAAATACAATTAATAAAAATGAAACTTGAAAAGGCTTATTCCTCATGAACAGCCTCAGTCGAGCGTGTATTATTTTGCAGCTCTTCAATTGTGTTGACGCATATCCGCTCTCCGCTTTTATGCATTCTGATGAACACTGCTCCACGCAAGGTAAAAACATTAAAAATACTTTTATTGCGTTTACAAAGAATCGCAGCTTGAAGAATTTTTCGAGCATCACCTTTTAAGCCGGGAGTAGAATGATTGCGTATGCGTTTTTCATCCGTTTACTCGCTAGAGCAATTTACGCAAGAAAGTGATGGTAGAGTTCAATGATTGCGTTTTACATTCAGATTAAGCAGGGCTACAAAATTATAAAACATTTGGTATGTTCTTAATGTTGAGTTTTTATTGTATTTACACAAAAATACTTAAATTGTCTTCGTTTATAAGTTCAAAAATGTTAAATTCTGAGTATAAAAAAGTTCTTTTGAGAAATTAATAATGAAAAAAGTTATAGACATTTTTAATTTTTAAGATTTATTTACAAGAGCCATCCCTAAAAGTAATGAGCTTCTGACTCGTTTCTTTTATTTCTTCTTGATGTTCGTTATAAGTAACGAGCTGTCAAAAAACGCTAGTTACGCAAGAAAAGTTGAAGTATTTTCAACTTTCTTGCGTAACTAGCGTTTTGCCAGCGTAACGTTCACAACCATTGAACTCGCTCCCATAAGGGCGATGTTATGTGACGGTCACGGGCACGGCACGGGCACGAGTTTTTACTCTCTTTTTCCGTTTGATGAATGTCGTGCCCAAAGTATGTTATGCTGGCGGTCATTTGATCTATGATCACTAGCATACTTTTTGCTACTTTTAATACTTTATGCAAAAAAGTATGACGAGTATTAGTATGGTGAGTGTTGCTATTATGCAGGTTTCATTACTGCTTTGATAGATTTCGTACTAAAAGTGTACTATTTGCATGCAAAAATACAAATTTTGTGAATATTTCCACAACGCAACACTGTTTTGATCCAATGATTTGGTATCGACAGCGGAATCATTTGTTATGTAGACGGTCACGGGCACGGCACGGTCACAAATTGTTGTTGCTTCAATGTAAAAGGGAAATTTGAGAGAGTGAGCGAGGGAATAAAGTTTGACCACCGCGGTCACCAAATGATTCCGCTGTCGATACCAAATCACTGGATCAAAACAGTGTTGCGTTGTGGAAATATTCGAAATAATGTGTTTTTGCATGCAAATAGTACACTTTTTGTACGGAATGTATCAAAGCAGTAATGAAACCTGCATAATAGCAACACTCACCATACTCATACTCATGATACTTTTTTGCATAAAGTATCAAAGGTAGCAAAAAGAGTGCTAGGGATCATAGATCAAATGACCGCCAGCATAACATACTTTGGGCACGACATTCATCAAACGGAAAAAGAGAGTAAAAACTCGTGCCCGTGACCGTCTACAGAACATCGCCCTAAGCTTTCACATACTTCGATTTTATAACGCCAGCGAGTAAACGGATAAAAAACGCATACGCAATCATTCTACTCCCGGCTTTATGCTCTCATGCCTGCTTCTCTCAGATTGCATCTCTCACTGCTTTCATCTCACTGCTTCACTGCTTTTATCTTCGAATTTAACATTTGTACCCACGAAGTTTTGATTTTCGGTGTCTGTCAGACTACGTCGCACAGTGTAGCGAGTGCGGACAAAAATAGCTTACGAAAAAAAAGTCACAAATTTATAAATCTAAATATGCAGAATAATAGTTTAGAGTATTAATATTCTTCATGTAAGAGGACTTTGCGATATCTTTTCAATTACGGACATGCCACTCTTTAAAAGTTGACTTGAAAAGATGATGAAATTCTTTGTTTTACAATTTGACACTGTATATATCTTAATGAGGCGTAAGTTTTATGCATAAAAATTAATTTATATATCGTCGTTCGCAAATTATTCTGTTCTATATGACAAAAATGTTTTTTTGGTAAATCAAGTTTAAAGTTTAGTAAAAAACTGAACCGAAAAATCTGTCGCGATTTTCATACCAATGAAAGTTCAAGAGATTGTGGATTTTTCTGTCAAAAAAAATTTTCATCTTTGGAAGCGTTTTTTAGAGTAAGATGCGTTTAAAAAAAAATAATTTGTTCTATATGCACTTATTTACGAAACTATTCTTGTTTTATAGTATATAGAACAAAATGTAATATGTATTGGAGAAATGAAAAGCAATGTGATTTCACTCAATAAAAACTTTATTTCATATATTATAATATTAACTTGATTTTAAACTTAATCTTATACATATGTTCTTATGAGTCCATTTAAATCAATACCTGTTAATTTCTTAAAAGGTAAGTTTCGACTACAAAATCAAGTAAAAAATGAACCAAATTCATTTGACTTCGATTCCACGAAGTTCACGCTGGATTTACGGAGATTTTTTTATTGAAGCAAGTTTGTTAAAAAGACGAAGACAAAAAATTGTACCTATTTTTTAACTTGTATTAAACAAATTATTAAGGGTATTCATGGGTTGATGCGAAACACAGTTGCGACGATGCGAAAATGCATGATTGCGAAATTTTTCTTCATTCCAACAACAAACACATTAGAAGTAATTTTGCAACTCTTCTTGAATTACGCACTGCTCAAACCTATTGCGAAAGCGCACAAACAGTGATGCGAAACAGCTGATTCATGTTATGGGTGTTTTCAAGCATAGTTGCCATCTGGGTAAAACTTTAAAAAGGCTAAGTTTTTACGTTGATTCAAATAAGTAAAGTTACAATATTGATGTTCACGCGTTACTGCGAAAAATATGTTGCATTTTCGCATTCTTGCAATTCGCATCAACCCGTGAATACCCCTATTGTAGTATGCCACTGCATCAAGTGATAAAAAGTTGTATAAACTTTTCACATCATTTACTTTCTCCAATGATATCTTCTTATCTATTGCTTATCCATTCTTATTCTTAGTATTAAGCTTTTTTTAAACGTTGCTGTAAAATTTAACTTCTAACCTTATGTTATTTATGATGGGTATTTTCTTTTCTTTTTTGTTTCATTTTATTTACCAACTGCAATCTAAAGTGGGATTTCTGAAGCGAAGCTTTTTACGCCTTGTTCTGCGATTTGCTAGAGTGAAATCAGAAAAAACGACTTTTTTTCGACACCTTTTTTCTGAGAATTGATATTATTTTTTGCTTGCATCAATTGAACCAGAAAATGTTAAATTAAAAATAATTTCCTGCCCGCTGCAGGAATTGAACCCACAAACTCACAGTTCTATCGTTTATTGGTTCTATCCTCTAACCATTACGCTAAAACCCTTTCTTCCATATTTTTGTTGATTCAGTGATAAACATTAGCTAAAGCTATGTTTCAGCAGATCACTATAATCGATTACTTTAAGAAAGGATTGTGTGTTGGCTATTCTAGGACTGTGTATTGGCTAGCCAACCGACAAAAGTAGCAAACAAAACGAACTAGAGCAAAGATAACTAAATTTACCGAGCTATGGTTTGAATCTTCGGTTTGTCCATGCGAACTAAAAGACCTAACGAACTAAAAGAACGAACGAACTAAAAGAACGAACGAACTAAAAGAAATATTCACTAAGGATTGTGTATTAGATGTTGTTTCTACTTCCTACTAAAGGTCGTGATAAATATCGTTAAAAATAAACAACCTGTAAGTTGATTAAATTGTAACAAAATTAATAATTTTTGTATATTTATTCCCTACAACTGAACAGGGGGCTTTAAGGGAGGGCCGAAGAGGGTTAATATATATGATATATATACTTTGTTAATTTAAAGTTTTGAATTTAAAAATTATTTTAATGGAAAAAACGCTATTAAATTATCAAATCTATGAATTTGCGAAAATGCTTCGCTTCTCTCGTGTGTCCAGTGACGCACCTGTGTTTTTTTTCTTTTTTGATTCATTTCATTTGCCAAGTGCAATGTGAAGATAAGAAAAAAACCAGAAAAGAAAACAAAAAAAAAAAGCAAAATACAAAGACCTCCAAATAATAACTTTAATAACTCTATTAAGACTTGCATATAGAACAAAATAAAAAAATATTTTTTTTACTTAGTATTTTTGCTGCGTTTTTGTTCTATATGCACGATTTTTTGCATATAGAACACAATAGGTTACGAAGCCTGTCACAACAGTGTTGTATAGCACAAAGTCGATGTCTCATATTTCGAAAACTATAAAAGATAAAAGCAAACTGATGACACAGATCGATAGATCTCGAAAAATTTGCCTATATACCAGTCTTATCTCAATTTTTTCAATTTTGTGATATAGAACACAATAATTTACGAACGACGATATGTTTTATGTGTTTTAGCAAAAATTTTTTAATTAAAGGACAGGTTCTAGAAATCTAAAAAACCAAAACTTTGAAAAGCAATAACAAAAATAAAAGCACACTTTCTCAGCATTTTCCCAAAATTTGGTTTGCCGAAACTCAATGCTCAAAAAGGACTTTATGCTCACTTTTCTGGAGCATGTTTTAGCGGAAATGAGTAATTTTGTATAAAAAAATAACAACTTTTTCACAAATTTCAAAACACAATAAAATAAAAAAAGCATTTTTGTTTTTTTTTTTTAATTTTAATATGTGTAATATCAACACTTTCTCAATATGTATCCAAAATTTGGTTTGCCGAAATTCAATAATAACGACTTTACGCCCACTTTTTTGGAGCATGTTTTGGCGAAAATGAGCAATTTTATATGAAAAAATAACAAGCTTTTCACAAAGATAAAAATGCAATAAAATAATAAAAGCATTTTTGTTTTTTTTTTAACTTTAATATGTGTAATATCAACACTTCTTAAATATGATCCCAAGACTTGGTTTGCCGAAACTCAATAATAAAGACTTTACGCCCACTTTTCTGAAGCATGTTTTGTCGAAAATAAGCAATTTTATATGAAAAAATAAAAAAGAATTTTCTCAAACTTAAAAAAAAAATTAATTTGCTTAATAAAACTTTCAAATAAAACACCTTATCAACAAAAAAGCCAAAAAAGAGGAGTAATGGCAAATTATCTGAATCTTGTTTTCGCTAAAATGCCCTGCACGTTTATACTGGAAAATAAGTTATATGGGTGGGCGTGCTAATCGGCCGATTTGGGTAATTTTTACACCAGCTATTTATAGCTACAAAATAACTATGTGTAGTAAATTTAAATGATTTGGGGTAATTTTTTGTGTATATATCCTTGCACAGAAAATAAAAGAATTGATATATTACCTAAACTAGTTTAGCTAATGTGAAAGTTTCTATTTCACCTAATCTTTTCAACAACTTTTCTACTTACACAGTTAATTTAACAATCATGCATTAGGTAATTCACCTAATTAAAATTAGTTAATTCAACTAAAATTTTGCTTATTAAATCATCTAATTCTTCTAGTTATTTTAACTAATGCAAGTTGTCGATTTGTTCGTACACTAGGGAAATAACGCATATTAGCATTATCCACGCCTCAGTATAAATTTTATATAAATATTTACGTGGATAAATCAAATGCTTTCCTTACAACTTGTTTTTTCCCGTATTTGAATTTTATAGGAGCACAGCGCTCTCCTATAAAAAACATAAATAAAAACAAAGTGAGAAAATTTTACAAAAAGTAAAGCCTCACGCGAGAATTGAACTCGGGCCGCTGGCGTTATAGTCAAACGTTTTACCGCTGTGCTGTTACGCCGTTTGATAATTTGTGAACAAAACGTATATAAAAATATGAGGTCCACAACTCTGAAATTATGTTTCCACTGGGCATCTACAGCAATTTGATTAATTGGTATATAGAGTAAATTCCTGTATTGGAAATTTAGCTCAATAGATAAGGCGTTGGTTGTTGAAATCTTGAGATCACAGGTTCGATTCTCAGCGGTGGCAAAGAAATTTTTCAGTAATTTATTCAATGTATATATCTCTCTCATTCTATCTACTATATAAAACAAATCTTTCTTCTCTATCATGTGACGAAATGAAGTAAAGTCACCTAAGGAAAGTTTCACTTCAAAATAGAAATTGCAAAACAAAAAACATATTTTTTGCATATTTTTTGCACGGCATTCCCACTCTTAAGTGGGAATGCTATCTTAATAATTAGATGATTTTTCTACACTTAGTAGGTGGCTTGCCTAATCTGAAGTGGTCATAGTTTAAAAAAAATTAGCTTATTCTTCTAATAAATTATGTGTCTTATCTATTTTATGGCTGAAGGTATACCTAAATATTTAGGTTTTTTTAGCTACTCTCGCAGTTAAACTACCCAATATAATTGCATATAATTAACATTTAGAAATTGGTAGCGCACCTAATCAAATTCGTTGACTGAAAATCACCGGATTACTTTAGCTGAATTGACTACATTTTTAGGTAAAAGTTTTACTCTTTTTTTTGTTATCATGATAACCGATTTCAGTTATAACGGAGGTGATCATATTAGTGAACCGATTTAGTTAATTTTCACACCAGCTGTTTATAACTCTAAACGAACTATGTGTACCAAATTTTGTTGATCTAGGATAATAGCTTGGGGAACTATTTCATATTACCGATTTCGGTTATATGGGAGGTAGGCGTGCCATTGATTCAATTTAAACGAAATTTTGTGAAAATAATTCTTTCATCGTAAAACTCATTTTCACAAAATTTCATGATTCTAGGATAACTCCTTCTATTTTTGTCCACTCGCTATATGGGCTCGTCACACTGTGCGTCGTCAGCTGCAGAGGGTTAAGCTAACAATATGTTGCTAATTTTCGACCTTATATTCATTTTTTTTAAAAAAAGTTAGAAATTGCATTCAAGTATACATTTCTTTAAAATAGGAAAATGCAAATGCAAAAAATATTAATTCGACAAATTTAAGGAATATGTTAACCCTTTAAGCAACACCACCAAAATTTGGACTATTAGGTAATAATCAAAAGTTATGTGCTATCTCGATTATAACTTAAGCTTTGAATATACTTCACACAGGACACTGTGGATAAAAATCATGAGTGGCATCGTATTTGGCAAAATATTGTTAGTTTAAGTCTATACTTACTTTGGCTTTAAGACATACGTAGTTTTTTTACAAATATCAAAGCATTTTAAGATCGTTATGTTTAACTGTTTTCCTCAACAAACAACTTTCTTTTGTTCAACGTCTTCCGTCAACGTCTTCCTTCTTTTGAGAGGAAGACGTTCTTTTTTTTTATTAAAAATTTTTATGGGTGATCTTGACAACCCCATGCAAGTTTTGAGACTTCATAGAATACGATCCGCATTTTTCAATATGCCCTACTGTACATATATTTCAGCAGAAGCTATCAGCTTAGAGTCGGGGGTACCCAATATTACCTTTCTTACCAATGTTTATGAACAGTTTATCAAAATAACATTTCAGGGGATATTTCTGTATAATCTATTTTTGAATGATAAATTTAATACTCACATCAGCATAAAGTCATGCTCAATTGTTCTTACAGTTAAGTACCTACAAAACTATATTAACAAGATTGCTATCGTGGGCTGATTATACTGAGATAACTAATTTTGTTACCATGCGCTTCTTTAGCAGCTTTAAAAGATTGTTGAAATTTCCAATTCATTTCCAACCGTATAGTGCACGAAAATGGCTTTAACAGTTTTAGGACTTCAATCGATGGCTAGATGCGAGAAGAATGAAGGAAAATTGTATTACAGTACAATCTTAAAAATTCGAACTGTCCAGAAATTATAACCTGCCATTTCAATATGGTACACTCTGAAATTAGAACCTGGTTCTAATTTCTGGACGTTTCTTTATTTATTAAATTCATAATCTTTGCTCATTGATATAAATGTAATAAATAAATAACTGGCCATTTCAGCCCTTGAAAGGACTTTGACCTAGCTTCTTGTGATCAATTGTGTTGTGCGTGTTATTAAGTTTGTACACAATTGACCCAGAACCGGACCTACAGTGAACCAAAAAAGTTTAGAAATAAAACATTTTCTCTCTAACAATCATTGAAATTTTACACTTTTTAAGCTGTTGAAAAATTTTTTTTATATATTTTTATTCAATACTAGAGGACCCGGCAAACTTCGTCCCGCCCTAAATTAATTTCTTTATGGAAATTATTTCGAGCAATCACGATTCGATCGAAATTAATTTTTTATCGAACGTTCGCAATCAATAACAAATGGTGCCAATCGAATTTCAATTATTGATTAAATGAAACACTCTAATATCCCTTATTTACACGGAATGTAAGCAGGTTGAGGGAGCCACACGTCAGATCAATTCAATGCTTTTTGATAGACAACGTTAGCAAAAGTAACCAAAGATGAAGGCTTTCAAACATTTATATTATTTCCATATAATTTTGTGAGCGGAACTTCCGTCCGCATATCTATATCTAAAATACTGATTGCATCTCCATGCTACAGGTGTAAGATGTACACTGCATTTGTATATTCTACTTGCTCTCTCTCTTTATATGATCGCACTGCTTTGCGCTCCATTATCTTTATATATATTATATGTTATGTTATTACTCGTATGTTCTCTTTATTCTTAAGGTAGAAAATAAATTTAGATTTGATTTAATCCAGCACACAGTCCCAAAATTAATTACAAAGAATGGCCTTGTGATTCATTGATTGTCATGGCTATGTAAGTCGAACTGAATTTGAATTGAACGTTTTTGAACTCGAAAGGTAAATCGGTTAGAATCAATGAAATTCTTGGAATGAGCACTTCTTCGCCCTTGAATTTGCCTACTCAAAAGCGTTATTTGTTGCTTGAATGACATTATTCTTGAGTTGCTTCACGACTAATTTGTTCACTTGCACAATTTCGGTTGTTTGAGTCTCCGAAGCATGATGATAACAGATCCAACCTTGAGAGGCAAATTATTTGTAATCCTTACAAATCAATGAATTCAGGAACACTGTTCGATAATTGGTTGCTTCGTCTGAATACAATCAACTGATCTGAACGAATGCAATTATCCAGAAATTGCATTTTGAATTATGAAATTCAAATCGATTTTGTTTTTATTTTTATTTTTCCATACAAAATGTATGGAACACCGATTTTTCCGAGCAAATTACAATTTTTTGCTGCTAACAGCTACCCTGTGCGTAGACGAACACACAAAAATAAGACAACAGCTCGAATCGGGCAATAAGTTTTCGAGTTATGGGCGTTATTATGTATGCCACTCTGTTTTGTTTATAAATGACACTTATTCGGAGATGACAATCTGACTGTTTTCATTATCCTTCGCTCGCTGGTCAGTGTGGCTTACGCGTGTATTACCTCGCCGCGCATTTGACTGACTTCGTAGACCTATGTCAGGCTCGTCCTCTCCTTGGAGTTGTAATGAACACTGTACGACACAAAAAATTACAAATTTCAATTTTTTCGATTTTTTCGCTTTAGGTTGTTCCTTACTTTCTTTTTTCTACACCAAATCAGTATTGAGGCAAATAAAAAAAATTATTAAAATCGGCCGAGCCATTTCCGAGTTCAATTCTTTCGATTATTTCGCTTTGGGTTCTTCCTTATTTTCTGTTTTCCTACACCAAATCAGTTTTGAAACAAACAAAAAAAATTATTAAAATCGGCCGAGCCATTTCCGAGTTTTAGCAAGACTAACGCACGGCAATTGATTTTTATATATTCAGAAACACGATTTGTTTTTGTCTAAGAAAAATATAAAAGGCTGCTATAATTCGAATTGAGAAGATTGTGCTGTCATATCATTTTATTGCAAATTCTATTAAGAAATTGTTGTAGTACATTTCAATTTGAATAAAAATAGTCAGCTCAACCATCAGTTTTTAAGTCATAAGCAGTGTTGCCAGAACTTTTTTGAGAAAAGCGCGAGATTTAAAAAAAATATCGCCCAAAATCGCCCAATGAAAAAAAAATCGCCATTTTTTCTAAGAAATGTATTATATTAGAAAAAAAAAAACAAATTATATACATTTTTTTTTCAAATAATATTGAGATCTGTTAATAGTATTAGATATTCTTATTTTCATATTTTTGAGATCTATAAAAAATAATAAAAAATCTACTTTATTTTATACGAGAATTTTGATCGTTAAAGAACATTTTTTTAGAGAGTATAACTTTTTAGAACTTTTCAATATGCAACTTTAAAAAAAAAATTTTGCAAAAAACGTAGTTCCTTCAGCCATATTAGACTCTTCCTCCGTTTCGTCAATTCTCGAAGTATTGTTTAGTTCATACATTGATTTAGTTTATACAAGATGAATGCCAACTTACAAATATTGTCAAACATTTTTCCGCCTACGGCTGTCTTAATTTTGTATGCCGATTACCAAAATTCTTCACTTTCAGATGGCACTTTGTTTTTGAAAACATTGCTCCATGGAAATTTCAACAAAGATTCGTATTCGATTTCTTCTGCACGTCGCTCTTCAAGAGATAGATAATGAAGAGGGAGTTCACGGAAAGAAGGTCTTATATAGTTTAAACATCTTTCAGGACATAAAATAAAAGCATTTTCAAAAATTTCTAACAGACTAGGTAATCGTTTTAACATTTCCTTGATTAAAACTATAATGAAATTCTAGCATTTTGATAGTATGTCTATCATAACAATATCATCACTTAATTTGTGAATTTCTTCATGGAACTGATAATGAAATGTAAGGTCATTAATTCTTTTATAATTGCTTTTATCCGCTAAAATTTTATTTAAGCTGAATGTAGCTAAATTATCAAAATTGAAATTTTTGACAATGTCTTCTTTTATAATTTTTGAAACAAGTCTTTGAATAAATGTTGTGATTTCAACCAAGGTATATTAAGGAAGGTAGAGTTAGTAGTTGAAATTCTCTCTTGCGGTGGGTACAGCACCTGTCAAAATCGGCTATTGAACGAAAAAAAGCAAAACAAATAAAATTTTCCAATCAGACTTGTGTTGTTGATGAAAATTATTTAAGCGATTTAATGCCCAGAAGTTGTGCAATTTGTAAGAAGCCTTTTCAAAAAGAAAATAGCTCGTCTTTTAGTGTGCCCCTTAATGAAGCAAGACGCAATCGCTGCAACGTTGCTTGTTCCACAACATTTTCCCAATCAGCGCGGGTCTACGAAAAGCATTTTTATAAAACGGATTTTATAAATCTTCCGGGGAATAATTGCGGTCCACTCCGGTTGCAGCCAGGAGCAGTGCCTTCTTAAGTGTTATTTTACCTTCACGATAAATACTAAAAACAACATTCAGCACGCACAAAAATTAAAACTATTAATTTTAACACATTTGACAGTTTTATATTCACTGTGTTTTTGTTTGTTTTATACGTTCTTCTTATGTTTGACAGCTACTGCACCCACCACTCCGAGACGAGACTACCTTGTTGAATATACCTTGATTTCAACGTAAGCTTGAAAAAAGTCAACTTTTTCTCATTGAAAATATAAATTAAGTGAGTTGATGTTTTGAAGAAAGGGTCTCAAAAAAATAAGCATTTCGATATAAATAAATTATCGGTAAGGGCTTGTGAGCTGTGTTCAGTCGCATTGTTAACAGAGTGTTCCAAACATTTAAAACAATTGTTATTTTCTTTAATTGAAATTTTAAACACATTAGATGAGTTTATGAAAAAAGATTGTTTTTACAAAAATCGCCCAAAAAATCGCCAGGCGATTTCCTAAAAATTTAAGCGCAAAAACAAGAAAAAAAGCGCCCAATTGGCGATAAATCGCCCAATCTGGCAACGGTGGTCATAAGGTGGTCTAAGGATCGATCCTCACAATGGGCAAACAAATAATTTTTTTTTTATTTATTGAAATGACAGCTTTTGTGTCCTTTTTTGAGTTAAAGTGAATATGTTGGAGCTTTCTTCAAATAGGGTTTATTAAGTGCTTAAATTGAATTTATCAACGAAAAGAAATTGAATGATAGTTTTTTGTTATTCTAAGGAAACGATGTTATTAGAAAAACACGCTGTACTGAAATTTTGTGCAATTTTGAAGATATCTTTTTGGAGTTAAAATAACAGAATTTTCTTTTAATTAATTAGACGAACAGTTTTGCTAATAATAGTAAGCTAGTAGGATAATTTACGTTTCTTAAAAAGAGGCGGAAGAGGCGAAACAAAAGGTCAAAACAAAGTATGCCATAACTTATCTAGGCTTCAAGTAATGTGTATGCCGAATTTGAGTTAAATCCGTCCAGTCGTTAAGATTTGTTGGCTATTTAAAGAAGTCTGATGTGGCAATTCCCATACAAAATTACCAATTTCGATTTTTTCGCTGTTCCTTCGAGTTTTTTGTTATTTTCTTTTTTCCTAAACCACATCTGTATTAAGGCAAACAATACAAAAAAAGAATTATTAAAATCGGCCAAGCCGTTTCTGAGCCTTAGCAAGACAAACGCACACGCATTTGATTTTTATACCCCCACGTTTAAAAAACGTAAATGGGGGTATATTAATTTTGTCACTCCGTTTGTAACGCCCATAAGGAGGCGTGGTAGGTATAGAAAAGTATATATTCTTTATCAGCATCACCACACGAATCGATTTAGTGTTCGTCCGTCTGTCTGTCCGTCTGTCGTCACGATTACAGCCGTAATTTTCAAGCTATCATCACCAAATTCAATATTTAAGCTTTTATCTAAAAAATAAAAGTCAAGTTCGAAAATGAGCTAAATCGGATGAAAACCACGCCTACCTCCCACACAAAGTGCCTTTATCAAAACGGCAAAATCTCTTAGAATTCCACAAAAATCAATATATGAAATTTTGCATATGAGTTTTGCTCATTAATATACACTCAGAGTATGAAATTCAACCAAATCAGGTGAAAACCACGCCTACCTCCCATACAAAGTGGCTTTACCAAAAATGTAAAATATCTTTAAATTCCCCTTTAAATAAAATTGCATATAAACTTTGATATATGTACATCAATGTACGTATAACCTGTACTCTGTGTACGAAATTCATCCAAATCGAGTGAAAACCACACCCACCTCCCATAAAAAGTGACTTTATCAAAAACAAAAGAGAATATTTTCTGTTAAAACTATGACGCAAATGTTTTTAATAAAAAAAACATTTTTTTGACTGCTCAAGACTTTGAATAAACTTTGCTTCGGACGTGGGGGTATTTTAACTTCGACCCAGTCGAAGATCATTTCTTACT
>OX030953.1:16762676-16817676 GCA_943735915.1 Pherbina coryleti | reverse complement strand
GTTATAAATTTCTTCAAAAAAGTCAATAAATAATAGTTATTTTTACCAATTTTTTTTTTTGTTTCTTTTTGTTATTATTTACCTCTATTTATTCGGTCAAAAATACCAGTTAAAATATGTTTATTTGTCGGTTAAAAATAGAAATTGAAATATGACTTATTTTTTCGGTCAAAAATTTATATATGACAGTGATATCCTATATTAACTACTAGCTTACCCGGTACACATATTTTGCACCCGAAAATATGCTAATGAGCCGAACGACTAGTCGTGCCATATGTGCAGTATTTCACGAGACGTGCCGTATTTTGCATGATTTTTTTAAGTGTCCTGCCGGGAAAAAATTTTTCCCGTAGTTTTGACATTTTTTGTAAAATATCTATGATTTCAAATACAATAAAAATTAAATAATAAAAATACGTCTGAACACCAAAAAGTTTTCGCCTTTATTTACGATATAACCTAATGCGGCCCTGTTTGAATGTTTATGTATTTGCATTAACTTCATTGTATTTGTAAAATACTTAATTTCGGTTCAACTTCTCCGCTTCCTTATCTCTTAGTTCTTTGGCATAGAATGGTAAACAAATGGAATACATTCCTGCAGCTATGTACATACATACACACATGGACAAAAGTGATCGTCGCTTAGCTTCTACACTCTATCAATTATCACCAAGCCCAAATAATAATTGCAAAATAAAATTTTTTTTTTATTTAAAAGAGCAATGCATTGATGTGTTTTTAAAATAAAAAATGTTACGCTCCACAAATATTTTTATGATATGGCATACAATATTTTATATGAGTATTAATACAAATATTTTTATGATATGGCAACTCTATTATTTGTTTCATTTCAATGACTTAACTGTATTTTCGATACGTTTCGTTAAAAAAGTTTGCTTAAGACGCGCGTGTTTTGCCATTATCGCGAAAATGAGCCAAGTTAGAAAAGAAACTACGATTGAAGAGCGAAAAGTTTTAATAAATGCCTATAAACAAAATAAAACTATTAAACAAATTTGTGAATTAGTGCAACGATCACGAACAACCATTTCTAGCATTATAAATCGGCACAAAAATGATCCAAACTGTGAGAATCGCCCCAGAAGCGGGCGTCCTTCGGCGCTATCGGTGCGCGAGAAACGCGATATCATAAAAATTATAAAAAAGGAACCGAAAACTCCATCGTCAGAAATCACAGCAGTAATAAAGGAGACAACTGGAACTACTGTATACCCTCGTTCTGTCCGTAGAGTGCTAAATTCTGCCGGTTATAATGCTAGAGTTTGCAGAAAAAAACCTCTGATAAGCAAGGTAAATCAAGCGAAGCGGCTTTCCTTTGCTAAAGAGCATTTAAACAAGACAAATGAGTTTTGGGACAAAGTCATCTTCACGGACGAAAGTAAGTTCTGCGTTTATCGTTCAGATGGCCGTGCTTTGGTCTGGAGGCAAGAGGGTACTGCACTACAAGAAAAGAACATTCAGACTACAGTTAAACATGGTGGTGCTGGAGTCATGGTGTGGGGGTGTATGTCAGCTGCTGGTGTCGGCGAGCTTGTTTTTGTTGAAACTATAATGGATAAACATATTTATTTGAATATTTTGAAAGAGAATTTGTCAAAAAGTGCAAACAAGCTGGGCATTGAATCCGATTACTATTTTCAACAGGACAATGACCCCAAGCATACAGCCGAAATTGTCCGCTTGTGGATACTGCATAATACACCTCACACATTAAAAACACCACCTCAATCGCCGGATCTCAATCCAATCGAACATCTGTGGGATCATTTGGATAACAAGATTACAGAACACCACATAACATAAAAAAACAGGCTGAAGGAAGTTTTAATGGAGGAATGGTCAAAAATCGGGTCTGATGTTACAAAAAAGTTAGTGCATTCTATGCAGAACCGGCTGCGAGAAGTTCTTAAGTTCAAAGGAAAAAAATACCAGTTATTAAAAACTATATTTTTTATTTTTTTGTTTATTTAAATGTAAGCGACGAACACTTTTGTCCACATAAAAAACGAACCATATTTCTTTTTTGAATTCTTTCTTGTACACAACCAAATACAGAATATTTTGTTTTTGTTTGAAAAATAAATAAATGCATTCTAAAAGTTATAAAAATTCTTAAATTTTTATTTTCAATTATTTTCGGGGTATGTTGGCGCTTTAAACTGAAGAAGAGACAAGTGACGATCACTTTTGTCCATGTGTGTATGTTGAATTAAAAATATATCAAGTTGTATTCTGAAAAAAATTGTTACATGGCAACCCTAGTGAGAGCCTGCATCATTGCGAAAATCTTCATTGCGCTCAAATCAATGTTGCTTGCTCAGTGATTTCATATAAGGGGCATTTTATAACTAATCTTCAATACTTTGCATTTAACGCAGAGACCGGTTTGAGTGTGCAAAAAGTTTAAGTTACCTTTTCACATTTAAAGTTTTGAACAAAAAAGTATTTAAAAAAAAAAATAAATAAATAACTGGCCATTTCAGCCCTTGAAAGGACTTTGACCTAGCTTCTTATGATCAATTGTGTTGTGCGTGTTATTAAGTTTTCAACCGAGAAATGGACCTATAGGCTTAACGCCGACTCCGAACGGCGATGAACGGAATGTGTAAAAACAGAAAATATTCGCTTTTGTTTTTTGATAGTCACTTTGTATGGGAGGTGGGTGTGGTTTTCACTCGATTTGGTTGAATTTCATACACAGAGTACATATTATATATCATAGTTCATATGCAAAGATACAAGTCCATGTATTAATTTTCGTGGAATTTAAAGAAATTTTACATTTTTGATAAAGTCACTTTGTATGGGAGGTAGGCGTGGTTTTCATCTGAATTAGTTGAATTTCATACTGAGAGTACATATTATATCTCAAAGCTTATATGCAGAATTTCAAGTCCTTATACTAATTTTTGTGGAATTCTAAGGGTTTTACCGTTTTGATAAAGTTACTTTGTATGGGAGATCGTGGTTTTTATCCAATTTGGCTCATTTTCGAACTTGACCTTTATTTTTTAGACAAAAGCTTAAATATCGAATTTCGTGATGATAGCTTGAAAATTACGCCCGTAATCGACTCGGGTGGTGATGTTTATCAAGGATATATATACTTTTCTATACCTGCCATGCCTCCTTATGGGCGTTACAAACGGAGTGACAAAATTAATATACCCCGTTTACGTTTTTTAAACGTAGGGGTATATAAATCCCTTTTTAAGAAATTATTCCCTTAATATGCAGAATATGCAACACTTGATTTTCTCACGATCATACTCTCGCTCTCAAACTTTCTATAAAGCTACGCTCTGAGTTTTCTTACATTTTTCCGTTCTCCTTTCGGATTCACACCAGAATTCATCAAGCACTTGATACAATTACAAGGTAGGCTCATTTTAAAATGGTTGCTCAATTGTACAATTTTACAACAACAAAGCTGTAGGAGCTACAAACGTCAAACGACAAAAGCAACAACAACAATTAAAAAAACTCAAAATCACAGTTGATTTTGACAACTAGCGTACCCTGCTCTCCAATATGAGCCTACCTTATAATTGTATCATGATCAAGCAGAAGCAGCGTACACTGCCACAGAATGTTACAAACGAAATAAATTAAACCATGGTATAATAATACAAGGTAGCATTGACAGTTGATTGCGAAACCAGCATTTGTCAAAAAAAAAGTCAAGAAAGAGAGCGTTCAATTATTGCTTATGTTTTCGTCATTATTTATGTTTCAGAGCTTGCAAATAACCACACATTTGATAACAAAATATTGCCTATTTTATTTTATTAATAGTGAGAAAAATAAACTTAATGTTATTAAGTGCAAACATAAAAAAAAAAATGTTGAAAACGTTTAAGTGCAGCAACCTCTGCAGCTGCAGATGCATGTGGACGAAATTAAAGAAATTTTCAATTAAAATTAAAATACCACGCTGGAAAACGTTAAACACATATCACACATAATTTTTCCACAACTTTCATTATTATAATTGTTTATTTAAAGTAAACGTGTAAATTTTTCGAAAAAAAATTTGTTTTTTTGTTTAATGTGTTCTTTATAGTTTTAAGAATATACGTACACATTTTAAATAGATATTTAAAAAAAAAACAGAAGTTATAACGGTTTTCGTTAACCTATGTCTAAGCTCCATACAAAGAAATAAAAAACTGTAAACGCGATTTCCTCGAAACTAGTTTTTTTAAAACGGTTCGATGGATGACTCGAAATCAATTGGTTCAATTTCAATGATTTTTTTTTGCATTTTGTTCGTTATTTTGTCCTTTAAGCATCCCCCCTAAATTCAAGTATCTATTTTTTTTGTTTTTTTTATATAAACAAAAAAGCGCGCGAAAATGTATCAATTTTTTTAACTTTTTACATCAACTTCCGCCATAATTAAAAAAAAAACCCCGGCGGTCTTGCGTAGGCGGGATGCTCAATATATGGTCTATGCTTATTTGAAAATGTCATTTGATTTTTTTGTTTTCGATACATGGGAAGGCCATATCCATCGAACCGTTTTTGATGTCTTTTTTTCGATGCCATTTGCAGTGCTCTCTATATAAAAGCCAGAACTGTATTTAAAAAAAAATGTTTTTATAAAGTATTTTTTATGTACAATAACCTGTATAAATTTAAAAAAAAATTATAACTTCTTATATCTAAAAAATTTTTTTGAAAACAGCTCCTGTTTTTGGTTGTTACACGTATATTATACCTTAACGCACATATTTTGTGGAATTTATTTATTTTTACATTAGTTTAATTTTTGTTGCACAAACAACTGTTTTGGACAGATGCTGGTTTCCTTGTTGCTGAGAAAATCAATACTTATCACCGTTGCCAGATTGGGCGATTTATCGCCAATTGGGCGCTGTTTTTCTTGTTTTTGCGCTTAAATTTTTTAGGAAATCGCCTGGAGATTTTTTGGGCGATTTTTGTGAAAACCACGCTTTTTCATAAACGCATCTAATGTGTGTGGGAAAAATGTTTGGCAATATTTGTAAGTTGGCATTCATCTTTCTTTCCTTGCCACATTCTAATGCATTTGTGGAACGTATTTTCTCCGTATTTAATAGAATGGAACTAAGTTTTTTTGAAAAAAGTTTTTATTTTTTAAGTTGCATATTGAAAAATTCTAAATAGTTATAGTCTCTAAAAAAATGTTCTTTAATGATAAAAATTCTCGTATAAAATGAAGTAGCTTTTTTATTATTTTTAACAGATCTAAATATTATTTCAATAAATACGAAAATAAGAACTTTTATATATCTTATTTTATTAAAAGATCTCAATATTATTTGAAAAAAATGTATATAATTTGTTTTGTTTTTCTAATATAATAAATTTCTTAGAAAAAATTGCGATTTTGGCGATTTTATTTTTTTTTCATCGGGTGATTTTGGGCGATATTTTTTTTAGATTTCGCGCTTTTCTCAAAATAGTTCTGGCAACACTGATACTTATCATCAGCGGGTATGGGCAGAGAGCGCTCTTGGAGCGCTGAGAGTAAGAATTGAGAGCAAAGGCTTAAAATGCAACAACAAATCAAAGACAAAAAACAAACACAGAAACAACACAGAAGCTTTAAATGTAGTGGTGCTCATACCCGATCATCAGGTATGGGTAGAGAGCGCTCTGGGAGCGCTGAGAATAAGAGTTGAGAGCAAAAGCTTATGTAGCAACACAAAACGCAACAAAAAATCAAAAATAAAAGACAAACACAGAAACAACACAGACGCTTTAAATCAGAGCAGGGCACTCCATCCCAGCTAGCATTTGGAAGATTGTATGACGATCGCGATTATTTCGCGATTCTTTTTTTAATCGTCATGACGATTGTTAAGTAGAATTTTATATTGCTCTTCCAAATGATGCTATTGCGAGTCGTTGTGACGATTTTTGGACGAGTGAATCGTCGTTCACGCATCTTGGCAAGCATTAAAAGAGTGCAAGCAAGAATGCGACTCATTTTGATGATTGATTGACTAGTGGTTTTTTTTTTTTGTTACTCTACAATCGTCGTTTAATCGTTCTGACGACCATTCGTGTACTTGTGTTACTCTAAAATCGCCGCTTATGCATTCTCACGATGGTTTGGCGAATTTAACCGTTATGTTTAGGAATCGCCGCTTACGCATTCCCGCGATCGTTTGGCGAATTTAACCGTTGTGTTTAGAAAAGTTTACAAAGAACAACTGATGTTTGCTTCATATTAACTCAGTTGTTAGCTAGTGAACACGTGTCCAAGAATTATAGCAAGTAAGTACTTTTTATTTCATGCTCTTACAGTTTCCTAATTTGTTTTTCTTTTTTAAGATGTATTTCACTCAAAATTTAAAAGTGACGACGCAGGAATAAATAAAGTGCTAAAGCAACATTTTGTCCATGCTGGCGACCGACTCTGGAAGGGAGATCGGACCAAGAAGGATGACGAAGAAAATTAGGGGGATTTAGCTCCATCATTTATTTTTTATATATTTTTTTTTTCTATGTCTGAATTTTGTTTTTTTTTTTAATTAATAATTGAATTATTTTTATTTTATTTATACGAGTGTAAACTAATTACATATATTACAATTAAAAAATGAACAATACAGAACAATGGTTTTTATTTTGAAGCATTTGGGGTAAATTAAAGATCGTCTTGGCAATAGTTTCAAGACTCTTCAGCGATTCTTTCCTGAGCATCGTAGACGACTCAATTAGGCGATTGATTCAAGGGTCGTTTGAAGTAGGAATAAACGCATCTTACACGATTCTTTTTTGAGCATCGTACACGACTCAATTAGGCGATTGATTCAAGGATCGTTTGAAGAAGGAATAAAAGCATCTTACACGATTCTTTTTTGAGCATCGTAGACGACTCGAATGGAAGAGTCGCCGGCTTGACACAGTTTCTCCCGTTGTACTGAACTTCCGCGATCGGAATACGACATCGTCGACGATTTATTTAATCGCCCGCTCCGATCGTGGAAGAGTCGCCTACGATTGAAAATGCTAGCTGGGATATGGCTCATATAGCTCACTGAGCTCTCTGTGATCGTAGCTTTTCACATGTACACAAAGCTCACAACAGAAGAGCAGTGTTGCCAAGTCAGTGCTTTTAGCACTAGATCTAGTGATTTTTGATGTTCCAATACGCGGTTTTTTTTTAAATAAAAGCACTAAATGAAAAAGCACCACCATAAGTGCATTTTCATTTTGAGTTAAGTGCTTTTAGTGCATTTTGATTGTTAACCTAGGAATATTTTCTTGCAGCCCTAAATTAAGAAATATGGTTTATTACTAAACACTAGATGTGTTATAATGAAGCAGAAATGCTGTATTCTTTGATTAATTAAGAAAAAAATAAGTAAGATTTGTGTTCATTCCTCTTTTGTCTGTTTGTTTTTTTTTTTGAGTTGTTTTAGAAACTAAATGCTTAGATGTTTTTCGAAAAATTATATGAAAACTTTCAAGTATTTTTTCAGTTTTGTTTGTTTTGTTGTAAAATTATGTTTATTAAAAACTATGAGTTATAAATAAGAATATCTTTGAAAAAATTTTACATAAAATGTTTTATTTAATTTTTTGTTAAAAAATCATTTTAGGAACGCATAGTTTTGTAGCTTGTCAAAATGCCTTTTCAGATTCATAAAGCACTGAATACACTAAACGAAAAACATTTAAAAGTTTATACATAAGTCGGCTTAGTTAGAAAATTTTGTTTGAAGCTTACAAAACTTGAATAATACAACAAAGAAAATTTTCTATATGTACTTATACAAAGATCTTTTCTTTGTTTTCCCTAAACAAAATCTTATTAAACAAATATCGAGGTAAAACAAGATAACTTAAGGAAATTGTATTTTGTATGAAAATTCGAAATAAAAATTATAAGTTCACCTAAAACAAACAACAAATTTTCATAAAAGTTTTTTAGTTGAATCGACAAAAAAAAAAATTTTGTAAGTAAAAGGAATGCAAGTTTTTTTATCATATACTCGATACTCAGACAACTTTTCATAAGTTTTTGCTGTTTATAATAAGTAGTAACTAATTTTATGTACTCTCATAAAAGGTTTCTTTTTCAGTGCTTTTTACTCAAAATTACGCGGTTTGCTTTTCAAGTTGGTGCTTTTTGGCTTGGAATTGTTGGCAACACTGCAGAAGAGAATATAGTTCAGTCGTTCGCAGACGGTGATGCCGTGATGTGTATATCGTTTTGAACTGCATATTTTATGTAAAAATAAATAAATAACTGGCCATTTCGGCCCTTGAAAGGACTTTGACCTAGCTTCTTATGATCAATTGTGTTGTGCGTGTTATTAAGTTTGTACACAATTGACCGAGAACCGGACCTACATGCTTAACGCCGACTCCGAACGGCGATGAACGGAATGCTCTGGTTCTCAAGAAGCTTTACATGGCATTTTGATTACTCTCTGAGGTTTGCCATTGTCTGCAGAGAGGTGGCGGCCGTACAGAAAAATTATTTTAATTCAAATAATTTTCTGTCGCTGCTAGGGTTCGAACCTGGGTCTCCAGGTTCTTTGACATAGCGGCCACGCACTTTAACCAACTACGCCACGGACGCCACATATTTTATGTACACTCTTAAAAAAACCAAATTAATTTGTATTAATTAATTAATTTCGTATTCATTTGTTGATTACTTGATTACTTGCTTATTTTATTTACTCATGTATTATTTACTTATTTTTTTATTATTAATTTTAATTTTTAGCATATAGTAAGATTTTATAATATTAAAATAATTATTTGTATATATTTAGGTTTCATATAATTCATTCATTTTACCTATTTAGATACTTTGCTCAATTCATTCATATTACTTGCATTAATTAATTTCGTAGAAGAAGTAATGAAGTGTACCGATGTCTAAAAATAAAAACATAAAGTAACACTTACAAATCTAAATAATTGTGACAACTATTTCGCTCAGTGTGCGCGATTCGAGAGCGCACTAATACTTACAAGACTAAATATAATGTGTCTGTGTTAGAATGCCCAGCCCTGCTTTAAATGTAGTGGTGCCCATACTCGCCCATAATTATCATTGATCATCGAAATTAAACGACAAGAAAATTACACACACAAACATACAATTGTTTTGCTTGCAACGTATTTTGCTGCGACCAGCCTGCCTACTGCTTTCCAATAAGCACATTTGCACTGATTGTTGGTTTTTTTTTTTTTTTTTTTTGTTTTGAAAAAGGAAGTTCGCGGAAAGAAGGTCTTATATGGTTTAAACATCTTTCAGGACATAAAATAAAAGCATTTTCAAACATTTCTAAATGACTAGGTAATCGTTTTAACATTTCCTTGATTAAAACTATAATGGAATTCTGGCATTTTGATAGTATGTCTGTCATAACAATATCATCACTTAATTTATGAATTGCTTTATGGAACTGATAATGAAATGTAAGGTCAATCATTCTTTTATAATTGCATTTATCCGCTAAAATTTTATTTAAGCTGAATGAAGCTAAATTATCAAAATTGAAATTTTGGACAACGTGTTCTTTTAGTTTTTGAAAGAAGTCTTTGAATAAATGTTGTGATTTCAACGTAAGTTTGAAAAAAGTCGACTTTTTCTCGTTGAAAATATAAATGAAGTGAATTGATGTTTTGAAGAAACGGTCTCAAAACAATAAGTATTTCGATATAAATAAATTACCGATAAGGCCTATTTTTTATAAATTACCGACTGTAAGGAACACAGAGTGTTCCAAACACTTTTAAAACAATTGTTATTTTCTATTATTGAAATTTTAAACACATTAGATGAGTTTATGAAAAAGCGTGGTTTTCACAAAAATTACCCAAAAAATCGCCAGGCGATTTCCTAAAAATGTAAGCGCAGAAACAAGAAAAAAAGCGCCCAATTGGCGATAAATCGCCCAATCTGGCAACGGTGATTGTGAGTCTATATCACCACTGAGTAATTTGTATAAAAATGAGACACTGAGCATAATTCTTCTGCTTCTTAAGGAAGGCAGGGAAATACTTTTGAGGCGGGTTTCATAAGGGGGAAGAATAATATTTGGGTTCCAACGATAAAGCAAAAAGTAAGAATTGTTTTTGAACCGATTCTAATGCATCGATGTGGACATTGTATTGAGGGTTCCATATTACGGATGCATATTCAAGAATTGGTCTAACAAGAGAGGTATAGTGTATTTTAGTAGTGAAAGGATCGTTGAATTCTTTAGCGATCATCATTTAATGAAACCAAGGATACCTCTAGCCTTATTTACCACCAAATTAACTTAAAGATTGAAACGAAGTTTAGGATCCATAATTACACCTAAATCAAGAAAACTGTGTACAATTTCTAAGTTAGTATTATTTATAGTGTAATCTATCTATATTATTATAACGTAAGCTCTTTTTTTGTGATGACCATCAAATCTATACCGCAAATGCGATTTTCATAAATGGGGTATCAATAGATAGGTCTTGCTCTGTAAATGTGCAATGAGGTCTAAATTAAAATATTCTGCATTTAAACAAAAAAATCAAAACAAACTTCTGCAAGAAAAGTGAGTTTTCTATGTAGAGCCTAAAACTATGTGATATTTTTTTTCTGAAATTTTCTAAAATCATTTTATTGTATAATTGAAGCAGTAGAGCAAAGCGAAAAATGTACAAATATATTTTATAGGATATGGATTAGGACAAAGATTAAGACACACCTTTTCAAACTAGGACAGGGATTCGGACAAAGATTAAGTGAAGAATTCGAACATGAATTAAAACAAGAATTTGGACATGAAGTAGGAAAATTATAAGAGCAAATAAAAGAATAACTGAAGGATGAGGATAAGTTTGGAAACAAAGGAAAGGGTGGGGACAAGAATAAGGACAAGGATAAAAAAACACAGTCACTTCAAAACCTACGGGTGTGTCCACGACACAGCCAACTCTTGTTTAATTTAAAAATAAATTTATTTTCAATTTCCGGTATCTTTGTTATTTGCTTAACTATTCTGGGAAGTCATTAACCCATTAAGTCCGGGAAGAGCACAATTTCAATATGATGTTTGAGACTTAATTTCCGCCATAAAAAATTGGAATAAAAAATTCCAAACATACCTATTCTACTACTTTTGGGGTCGCTCTTTCGATTGGTGCAGTCGGATTTGCATAATAATGACTTTAGAAACCAATATGGCGCATTTTTATTAAAAAAATAACGAAATTTTTTGCGATTTTTTTTTTTGTGAATCTTTTTTGCATCAATTAAGTTACTGAATCGGTGCCAAACCAAAACCAAAAGTGCACAAAATATCTAAAGTATAACTAGGAATATTTTTTTTTTGGTTTGAATCAACCTAACCTCTTCAATATATCAATATGTAAAAAATGAACGTTATTTGATAAATTATGAATATTATTAATTAAATTCACATCTCTACTGATATTGTCCCAAAAATATATAAACAAGGGATTTTTGAGATCGATAATCACGAATTTGAGGATAGATTTTCAAAATTTAAGATGGCGGATTCAATATGGCAGACCAAATTTCATAAAATGCTCCAAAATTACAAGAAAACGTGTATAAGGGGGTTTTTGAGGCCGCTGATCACGAATTCGAAGTTAGATGTTCAAAACTCAAGATGGTGGATCTGTAACCGATTAAATTTCATGAAATGACTGAAACAAATGCGATAACGTTTATTATACGGATTGTTTACGATAAAAAATTGGGGTTTTCCGTCCGTAGGCCGCTTTATAAACGTTTCCTAACTGGAACCTTGTGAAACATTTATATTTTTATAATTCAAATGAAGTTATCTGGCATTTGTAAATTAAGTCTAATATCTTATATTCAAATATTCGTAATTTTTAATATTCGAATATTCGAAGTTATTTGAAAAAATCCGAAATCCGAATGAAAAACAAATAAAGAAAAATAAAAAAAAAAACAAAAAAAAAAACAAAAAAAAAAAAATATAATAAATAAAAAACAAAATAAAAACAAAAAAAAAAAACAAAAATAAAAACAACTAAAAAATACTCTTGCCGTCCTCCTTCCCTTGAGTTGAGAAACATTTATAAAGCGGCTAACGGACGTAAAAAACAATTTTTTATCGTAAACACCCCATATAATAAACATTATAACCTGAAATTCGTGATCAGCGATCTCGAAAATTCCTTGTTTATATATTTTTGGGACAATTACATCATTAGAGATGTGAATTTAATTAATAATATTCATAATTTATCAAATAACGTTGATTTTTTACATATTGATATATTGAAGAGGTTAGGTTGATTCAAACAAAAAAAAAAAATATTCCTAGTTATACTTTAGATATTTTGTGCACTTTTGGTTTTGGTTTGGCACCGATTCAGTAACTTTATTGATGCGAAAAAGATTCACAAAAAAAAACATCGCAAAAAATTTCGTTATTTTTTTAATTAAAATGCGCCATATTTTTTTCTAAAGTCATTATTATGCAAATCCGACTTCACCAATCGAAAGACCAATCCCAAAAATAGTAGAATAGGTATGTTTGAAATTTCTTATTCCAATTTTTTATGGCGGAAATTAAGTCTCAAGCATCATATTAAAATTGTGCTCTTCCCGGACTTAATGGGTTAAGAGCAGTTGCAATATACCTGCAAGCCACAGTATTCACACACGGCCAATTATATTTGACACTAAATCGAGCCCGCTCTCTTGATGGGGTGAACATTTTTATTAAATTTCTCTTTAAGTATGCAGCATGCAGCGAATTTTACCCATAAATGAAGGTTATATAACATCAAATATAGTTTACACAGATATAGGGGAGAGGGGTTGGTTGTGAACCAGGTTTTGTTTTTGGGGCTTAACTTTTCACAGAATAAAGATATCGAATAATTCAAGTTGGAAAGGTGAATATCCAACGCAACTTTTATACAGACAAATAAGCGTTTTGATTAAATTTTAATCTCACTACTGCCAATTTTCTAAAGATGTGATTTTGGCTCTTCCAAATAAGGGGCTGGGTTGCGTACCATCTGGCAACTCTGAATAAAAGTCGGAAAATACGAAGTAAATCACCAAAAATTTTATAATAAGTTGAGATTTTATTTATTCAGAAGGCCTCAAGAGGCAAAATAAGTTATAATGACACCACTTAGGTTAAAAAATCGTAATGAATGGAAGTGTTCAATTTTGATTTTGACTTTGCCGCTTTTTTCACTAATTCAGATCATCAATTTCGTCTGAAGAAGTCAGCCCGCAGCTCTCCATTGCCTTTTGCAAAAGTTTTCGTACACTTTGGTGCAACTGCAGAAATTGAGTCATGTCAAAAGTCAAATTTAGCAGTTGAAAGATTCGCAATATGTCAACGCAGTCCGGTTCACAACCCAGCTCTCTCCCTCACATATGTCAAAAAGTGTAAAAGTTTTAATAAAAAAAAACACTAGATATTTTTAACGCATTTTGGCGTTTTAACGTTTTACTTTACTTTAACGGTTTACTAGTTTATACTATTAGCAATTCGACGTGAGAATATCATTTGCTTACCTTTTTTTAAGTTTAATTTTAAAAGGTTTAAATTACATCACTCAACTAGACTATGTAGACAACTAACAATGTAAGTTAGGAAAAGTTTCACGTCATCGGCGTACATTAGGACGTCAGAGTGTTTTATTACAGAAGGAAGGTCATTTATAAACAGTAAAAATAAAACCGGACCAAGATGACTTCCCTGCGGAACACGAGATGTGACCAAAATATTTTTTGACATAGAATTCTTATATAAAACTTTTTGAGAACGATTCGGCAAGTACGAGTTAATCCAGTGTAATAGTTTGACGGGAAACCCAATTAGATGAAGCTTTTTTAGAAGAAGATAATGATTGACACAATCAAAAGCTTTGCTAAAGTCTGTATAAATAACGTCAGTCTGTCTAAAACCTTTGATGACACGCGAAGTAAACTCCAAGAGGTTAGTTGACGTAGATTTTCCCTTTAAGAAACCATGTTGAGAGGTGGAAATGGAGGAAGATACGACGTGGGTTATTTGATCAGTTATAATTTTCTGAAATAACTTAGGGAGTGCGCTTAGTTTTGCGATACCTCAGTAATTGGAAACATAAATTTTTGAGCCGGATTTATGAAGAGGTATTATATAAGATTTTCTCCATATATAGGGAAAATGACCACTGTGCAAGGATGTGTTAAAAATTTTTGATAGGGAGAACACAAACTAATAGAACAATGTTTTAAAATGCAGCTCGGGATTTCGTCAGGACCAGTCGTAAAAGAAGATTTAACTTGTCGAAGGTAATGCATAACTATATTAGAATCTATTACGGGGGTTTCAAAAGAGTTAACTGGTGGTAGGTAAGGATATTCAAGACTCATGCTCAATGGTATATCGGAGTAGGTTGTTTTAAAGAAGTTTGCAAACATGTTGGAAACTTCGATGTCGTAAGATGCTTCTACATGATTGAATTTCATAAGAGGTGGGAAGCTGGAGGTTTTTCGTTTTGAGTTGACAAGAGTGTAGAAAAGTTTCGGATTATCTTTGAATTGAGTTATTTTGGCTATATAGGCAGAGTAGCATTGTTTATTTAATAGTTGATATCTGTAACGACAAGAGGAATCGCAAGCGAAGTCTACATTAGAGCCTGACTTTTTATATTTTTTAAATAATCGATTTTGGAATTTTTTAAAAACTTAAGCTCATTAGTTAACCAAGGAGGGTTTGAAGGTTTGAAATTACTATTTTTTTTTTGGCACAGATAATGAGAAATATTTTTGCAATGTATTACTGAGAAACTGTACTGAAGATTCGACATCATAAAAAGAGTACGAAGACCTATTATTTAAGATTGGGGACCAGTCAATCCGCGCAAGAAGAGCATTAAGTTTAACACTAGCGACCACCGGTGCGCGTTGCTGCCCCCAGCAACTATAATAATAATAATGATAATATAAGAATAAGAATAATTTAAGAATAATAAGAATAATATAAGAATAATAATAACAACAATTAAGTGAAATGTGAGCGGAAAATTGTAATAAAAAAACTTGTATGTATCTTGGTTGCAAGCATTCAGCGCGAGCGGCTTGCGAAAGCTTTATATTTGTCCGACTTTAATTTTGTTGTTAAAAGACGCTCTATTAAGAAGAGACAAAAGAGAGCGAAATGTGAGCAGCGAATAGTTTTGCTCTGAATTTGATAACGTTGTTCTCAGCTGCTCTGTTAATAAAAGAAAAAACAACATAACAACAATTATATGCAAACTTTAATAAGCTATAACTTAAAAAATATAAATTTTTAAGAAATAAAAAGTCCAGTATGCACATCTACAGGTCTAAACCTATCAAACCATACTAAACTTATTAAAATTGGACTTGTACTTAAAAAGCCTTACGCCGGACAAAATTTGGGTTTGCGTAATATATATAAGATAGTCTGTTTTTTTAAAGGTACAAATTTTATTATTTCGCGTATCAGGAGCTAATTTATTTTCATTTTCGTTGGGAAGTAATATTGTTATTTCAAGAGTTGGATGATAATCGTCTTCCGGAAAAGAAACTGGGTTCGAACGACGGAGATTTACGGAAGTGCATCTGTCTACAACTACAAGGTCAAGAGATCTGTAATTTTTATTAAGAATATTATTAACCTGCTGAAGACACAGATCGGACAACTTATCTAAGAAATCATTTATCCAATCAGAGGCAGAAATAGGAGTAAGAAATGCGGAATAATCGGAAGTACTCCAGGACACAGAAGGTAAGTTGAAATCACCTTATGCAATGATAGTATCCATATTTTTAAGCATATTATGGACGGTTTCGATGGCACTAATATGGTTTAAGTAAATTGTTAAATCAATTTTAGGTGGAATGTAAGAGCAAGTTAGAAAAATAGTATTACTATTTACTTTAACTGTAACACAAATAAACTCCAGTTCGTTGGTACCAGGAATTGTTAATTCCTCCGAAGCAAGCGAGTTATGGACAGTAGGGCGTATCGAATTACAATTTTTTTTCGAATTTCACATTCTAACAGGTCTCAAAAGTTGCATGGGGTTGTCAAGATCACCCAAAAAAAATTTTAAGGAAAAAAAAGGATGTCTTCCTGCCCCGCAAGGACAAAGTTGTTTTTTGAGGAAAACAGTGAAAAATAACGACCTTACAATGCTTTGACTTTTATAAATAAAACTACGTATGTCTTATAGCAAAAGTAAGTATAGGCTTAAACTAACAAAACATTGCTAAACACGATGCCACTCTCGATTTTTATTCACAGTGTCCTGTGTAAAGGATATACGAAGCTAAAGTTGTAATCGAGATAACACAGTACTTTTGATTGTTACGTAATAGTCTAAATTTTGTGTATTTACCTACGTATGAAATTTTCACTTGATGAAATTTTTAACTTTTTCAAAAAAATGAATATAAGATTTTATATCTCGGGTACCAGAAATGGTACCGAAGAAACTTTGCTCAATTTGAATTCTTTAAATATTCCTGAACAAACCCTTGTCTAAAAGTTTTAATTTAAAATACCAACTTAAGGCCACGATTTTATTTTCTATTTTGATAGTTAAAAAAAAATACTTCCTAACATGAAATTTAACAATTTCATCTAAAAAATATCAATGTAGAAAATAAAATTGTGGCTTTAAGCTAGATTTTTAAAATAATACTTTTAGACAGAGTGTTCTTAAGAAATATTTGAAGAATCCAAATTGAGCAAAGTTTCTTCGGTACCATTTCTGGTACCCGAGATATAAAATCTTATATTCTTTTTTTGAAAAAGTTAAAAAATTGCATTCAAGTATACATTTCTCAAAAATAGGAAAATGCATATGCAAAAATTATGCTAATTATTAATGCGGCAACTTTAAGGAATACGTTAACACTATAATTAATACCACCAAAATTTAGACTATTACGTAACAATCAAAAGTACTGTGTTATCTCGATTACAACTTTTGGTTCGAATATCCTTCACACAGGACACTGTGGATAAAAATCGTGAGTGGCATCGTGTTTACCAATATATTGTTAGTTTAAGCCTATACTTACTTTTGCTTTAAGACATACGTAGTTTTTTTTATAAAAGTCAGAGCATTGTAAGGTCGTTATTTTTTACTGTTTTCCTCAAAAAACGACTTTGTCCTTGCGGGGCAGGAAGACATCCTTTTTTTTCTTAAAATTTTTTTAGGGTGATCTTGACAACCCCATGCAACTTTTGAGACCTCTTAGAATACGATCTAAATTTTTCGATACGCCCTAATGGACAGCTATCAGAACGCCACTACCGATCTTATCATAGCGATCTCTTCGAAAAATTTGGTAGTTATTGCACATTATTTCAGAATTTAAAACATAAGAGCGAAGCCAAGTTTCAGTAAAAATTATAAAGCTATATTCAAAATCAAAACTGTTAATGAAAATATCGGAAAGTTTAGAATTGAGACATCTAACGTTTTGATACACAAGCTCTAATTTAAACTTGTGATTTTTTAATCGGTTTTTGTATGGTACTGAGGACTATTAGAAGGACGAGGCAAGTGTACAACATTTGCAATACGCGGTTTGTTTTTGAATTCAAATTCATGAACAATTGTATTACGGGGCCAAAAGTTTACATCCACAAGAGTATTTAATAAATTTTCCGGAACAGTCAATCTAAAAGAAGTAGTCAGTCTCGCATTTAAATATTTGAATTTTTGGATCGAAAGAGGCATATCACTATTTAACTTTGAATTAATAAAAAATTTTATATCATTTTCAGTTGTATCAGCAGCTAAGCGCGAGACAAAGATTGCTTTAGTTGGTGGAATTGCGATTAATGGCTTAGGCGAAATAGTAGCAGTAGTAATCGGAATCCGTTGAGCGTTAACAACTGAAGTTGCAAAAATAGGAGTTTCAACAGTAGGAGGTGCAATTGAAACAGTTTGAGGATAAGTAAGAACAGGTTGGTTAACTGGAATGGAGAGTGCTAACATTGGCAAGGCAACAGTCTCTGGTACATTTGGAGCAGATATAGAGGCAATCGTATCAGTACAAATGTCCATATCGTCCGCAATGTCACGTTCAACAGGTGGTGGTATTGGTGGTGTCGAGTTAGTTTTCGGCTTATTGCGCAGGTTCATGTATTTCTAATTATTGTATATCTTTTGCTTAAAAAGCTCTCTCTTTGCCATTAAGGTTTGATTATGCAATCGTAAAGCAACGCAACGTAACGTGGCGTAGAGTTCTGTCGTATGAAAAATACGTGTAAGTGGTTAGTGAAATCGTAACGTAACCTAGCGCAGCGATGGGTTCTATTCCAGATAGAACTCTACGCCACGTTACGTTGCGTAGCTTTACGATTGCAAAATCGAACCTTTACACTCATGGTATATATATATATAATAGCTGTTTGTGAAAATGCATCTGCAGCTGCTGAGGTTGTTGTTTGTTTTTCACTTCAACGTTTTCAACATTGTTTGTGTGTTTCAATGGCGGATTGTGAGCGTTCTCTTGTTGAGTATATTTTTTGACAGGAGATGGTCTCCCAAGCAACTGTCAATGTTACCTTGTATTATTATACCATGCTTTACACCAGTGATGTTCACGTAGTACCACGCGTGGTGAGACTCGAATGCTTTATTCGAGACTCGAAACACGTATACGATCGAAAGCACGAAATTCTCTCAATCAGTTGGCGCTGAAACTTTAAGCTGTGATGTTCGCGCCGCTTGGTTGTGTGTTTTGCACTGCACGAAATGTTTGAGGCATATGTAAATGCGTTATTTGCTGAATTATAATAACAATAATGATAATAATAGTGACAATGATAATGATATTGATATTGATAATGATACTGATAAAGATAATGATGATGACAATGATTATTATAACACAATTCTTACTTAATACCTGCACAATAATTTTTGTCAGTGCAGAGAGTGAGAGAGCTACTTACAAAAGTACAAAAGTTGAAAATTGAAGTAGTATGCGCGTGAACCAAGAATGATAGAAACCAGATTACGCGTTCCGCAGTCCCGTTATCAAATGCTCTCTTTCTCAATTGACTGCATGACGTCACAATTACTTTTGCTTGACAAAAACGTATGCAAATGTGCGATCGCTTAGGCAAATTGACGAAATTTAAAATAAATTGTTACAAAAAGTGAAGTTAAAATGAAGTGCGTGGTGAAAAATTGTATAAACGAATAAAATAATAACGAAAATAAAATTAGTTTCGTTTCGTTTCATAAAAAAAAGACTCTTGAAGCAATGGTTAAATTTTTGTGGAAGTAATAAATCTGTTTATGAAAAAACTTGGAGAATTTGCATGGAGCACTTTAAAGATGAGGATATTCAAGGAGACTTTTGCTACAACCTTAAAAATGAAGTTAAAAATATTTGTGTCCAGCAAAGTAATGACACCACATATACGTGGGTTAATCATTTATCTGAGGGTGGTGTATCAAAACCTTCAGAACTTTTAATGAAAAAGTTAAATGATCTGGAAAAAACTTTCCAGGCAATCAATGGAGATAGTTTGCTTATTTCTAAAGGTTATATTAAGAAACACATTGAGCAAGCTTCCAATAATGATTGTGATATTAAAATAAATATAAAACTATTTTTCCGGCCTAGAATGTTTTTTGTATAATAAAACTGAACCGGGAAATAGTACAGAACACTTATAAAATAAAGCGCAAATTTAATAAAATTATGAATTAATAAATACTAATAAAAAATGTTCGTTAAAAAAAACAAAAACCATAAAAAGAGAACTACTTTTCTCTTTATGAAAATGGATATTTTCGTATACAAAAAAATGTAAATTTTTCAAATTTTCATGATTTTTATCTCCTAAACCATTCAAGATCTACAAAATTTTATTGCACCAATAGGTTAAGGAGGTCCATATACATATTATAAAAATAAGAAAAAAAAAATATTTAGGCTTGGACCCTAAAGAAAATTTATTCCAAAGTCTGACATAGTATATAAATACATGCAGTTAATGTAAATAAAAGCGCTAGTGACGTTATGCTCTCTCTCTCATTTGCGGAACGCGTAATCTGGTTTCTATCATTCTTGCGTGTGAACCATGGTATAATTATACAAGATAGCATTGACAACTGCTTATTTTCTCTTCTACAAGAAAACATCTCCTGTCAAAAACAGCTTTTTGTGAAAATACTTTTGCAGCTGCTGAGGCATGGTAGAATTATAAGGTAGGGCCGAGTCGCTTACTGCCCTCACGCGTCAACGAAGAGTGGAGAATAAAAAAGGAGGCTAATTGTCAAAATGGCGAAGTTCGTAGGAATTTCAAATGAAATGAAAATATTATGTTTTCAAGTTGTAAATAGTGCGGACACGTGTGTTAAGTTTGTGTTAAGTTGAGTGAAAATATTGTAAAAACATTGTAAATAAATCTATAAAATACCGCGGAAGTGTTTAATTTGAAAAAAAGCTTGTGAAAAGTTTAACCCAAAATCAACTGCGAATCATGAACGTAAAGAAACTCGAGATGAACAGCTGATTTTGACAACTAGCCCGCTTTTCGCTGCTTTCTACTCCATACTTCTCCAAGTCGGCCCTACCTTATAATTCTACCATGCTGCTGAGGTTGTTGTTTTTTTTTTACTTCAACGTTTTCAACATTGTTTGTGTTTTCAACGGCGGATTGTGAGAGCTCTCTTTTTGAGTATATTTTTTGACAGGAGATGTTTTCCCAAGCAACTGTCAATGCTACCTTGTATTATTATACCATGCGTGTGAACACCACTGCTTTACACTAAAATCGTTCCTATTCTAGAAGAGAAAGAGTGTATACAAAGATGAAGTTTCACTTCTTGTCTGTATACACGGTATACTGCATCTTTTTTTTTAATGTATGTACATCGATAACTCCGAAAGCACTTGTCCAATTGTCGTAATTTTTTGTCAACAGATAGAAACCATGAACACGGAGGTGTCCATCTAAAAAAGTAGGCGGTATTCGACAAATGATCGTGTCACTATTAGAAAAATCCTGTATCTCAGTTAATATTGACACTAGAGTACTGAAGTCTAGTACAGGGGCAGGCACAATCATTACAAATTACGGTCAAGGAAGTGGGATTTATTCGAAAAATGGGTGTGGCAATATTAGAAAAACTTGTAATATTAATCTTGATACAAAAATATATTTACCATCTAGACAAACAGTTCGAAAATCTGGGCAACAATTATTGTTTATCTCGCATTCGGCATGGCAGTTACACAATCCAAACAACTTTCCTTCTCGAATCACAAAACCGCTTCCAGAAGACTCCATACAGCGGGATACGCACGACTGCGTGTCATAAAGTGCCATTTCTACTGGGTAATATTTATAAAACAATTAAGAAGACTCATGATGACACATCACTCAATAAGTTCGTAGTCACTCATCATATTATTGACTACGTTAACCTTAAAATAATACGTTTCTTTATTTCAATCCAATGATGACGCTACTTTTGTAATTTTGTAAATAATAGAAAAATCCAAATTCCTTAGGTTGATAAAAACAAAAACCGTTAAACAAAATCTCCAATTCACAATGTGCGTTGCATGTGCAGCAACTTAACAAACGCGCCATCTGTTTGTACTAAACCTACAAACTAAACTTTACTTTTGTACTAAGCCTAGACACGATCCAACGAGAACAACTAATAGTTTAACAATCCACTGAAAAAATTGATGGCGCGCATATCAAGACTAATACTATGTTCAGACTGAGTTTTAAATGCGCATTTAGAAGTTCGAAAATTCTTACAAATGTCAAGTGTTCAAACTATGTAGAAGCCCTTAATTCGCATTAAAATTGACAGATTTATTAATATTATTTCTATGTTCTGAAAATGCTGACATTGTAACAAAAATATGATTGCAGGAACGAACCAGAAAGTTTTCGGAAAATTGTAAACATTTATTATTTTTGTTTGAATATATTTATAAACAACTTTATTAATAATTAAACAAATGTATCATTGACAAATTAAATAACACTCACAATTAACCCAAACGATTTTTTTTATATGATTTGCAATTAGCTTGAGTGTGCGAGCCTGCGCAGGTGTCAATACTTTTCCTTCTTCGCACACGGTGTAGTCACTTTAGAACGCTAGAATTCCCTTTGCAATTTGGTAGGCATACACAGTGAAAGCAAATGTGCTTCCAGTGAGTGTGCAAAATCTTCGGGTGGACCTCCTTTTAATACCACTGTTTCTGTGGCTATAAAAACACTGCGAGCATATTCTACCGCTCAGTAATATTTTGTCCAGTCACCTCTTGCTTTGGCGTTTCAGTGGCAGTCCATCCTGTCGCGAAGTCTGTTGGAAAGCTTGTGGAAACCTGTTTCAACTTCTTCAGCTTTGTTACGTCCCAAAACTATTTGCATGGTATGATTTTTACCAAAGAGAAATCTTGAGTTGGCTTTCCATTCTTGTCGTAGATCATTCAGCAGATTATTGTGCATATTTTGATGAGATGCACAATGAGAGGATGTTTTCCCACGCAGTGGCGCACGTCTTCTATAATTTGTTGTTTTCAGGCCAGTCCTATGCAATTGGTTTTCACCAACGGAATCTTCTTATTTATTTTTGAACAGGACTTTTTTTGTGTATTTAATTAATAAAATTAAGAAAATGAAAAACAAAAACTGTTCAAGTTTATCAATCGAATGGTGAACAGCTGATTGAATTTAATAACGAGTACTGTCAAAACAAACGAGTTAAATGTATTCGAACTTCGAAACAGGGTCGCAAACTGCTAAATGCTCATTTGAAGTAGAATTTATGTGAATTTACTTGACAGAATTTTATATGGGTAAATTCGCATTTAGAGAAGAATTAAGGAAATAAATGCGAATTAAGCTCTAAATGCGAATTTAGCACCCAGTCTGAACATAGTATAAGAGAACATCTTTTAGTTCAAGCGCTAATAAACAGTTACACATGACGAATGATTTTCAAGTAATTTATATAATCGTTTTTCCCGTGTTTTTTACTTGTATCTGCAATAATAAAAATCACCAATTTACAACATGGCGTCCATTATGTGTATGTGCATTAACACAAAACCCACTAAACAGACGCGTCTTCCGTTTAAGCGCTTTCGTACTAAAACTAGGCGATATTCAACGAGAACAACAATCCACTGAACAAACAGATGGCGCTGTTTGTTTTTATGCACAAACCGAAAAACTTTACTTGCCTCCGCGATATGATTATTAATTTGTCAATAGGGCAATGGCTACAGTGTAAATCTACGATTTAAATTTCGATTATTTATGTTAATTTTTTTTATTTCGGAAATTTACTGATTAGAGTTGTTTTTATGAAAGTAAAAAGCCAACATTTTTAACACATGGGTTCTAGCTAGAATTTGAGTAGAGCTCGGACGCCGAGCTACTGTTTTATTAAAGGTTAAAACTACGTAAAAATCATATCGTTAATAGTTTCGCCAACTATATGTCGTTCTGAAAACTTACTGAGTGTTTTATAGTTTATGTAAAAAAGGGAAATACAACTTTACCCGTTGTTGTGGATGCTGAAAACTCCTCCGACACATCCAATTCGTATGGACTCTCACTGCCGCTGCACTCTGTCCCAGTCATTAAATGAACATCGTCGATGGCAATATCGCTCAAATGTGTGCGGCCACCGGTGGCCATGAACACTATTTGGAAGTCTTCCAACACTTCATCAATGTTGAATTGTGCCATGTTCCAGATGTTATTTTGACTTCCAGATTTAGTAAACTTCATATAGCTGTAAGAAATAATTTGTGTTTATGAAGTAAGAGACAATTTCTTTTCAAATTAAGTTGAAGGACTCTTCTATTCTCATGAACAGCTATGGGCACGGAGCAACCTGCGGAGCATTGAGAGCAAACGCAACACAAAATAAGTTTTATGGGGAGAAATACATGCAAAATCTACTGTAAAATGCACTGCCAGGAAACAGCAACAATTGGAGTACAGGCTGAGTTCCAAAACGTGTTTATACAAAGCATGAGTGTGAATTTTCTTTGAAATGCTGCTTAGTAGATTCACCAAAACTGCGCAACTAAAGCATGCTTAAAAATAACAATCCAGTTGCACAGTTTTAGTGAATCTACGAAGTAAAAATTCTAAGAAAAACCACACTGATGCTTTGTATAAACACGTTTTGGAACTCAGCTATTATCAGCTTTTCGAAGAAGCTGAAGGGTAATTGTATGCGCCTGGAATTGCTGATTGATCGGTAAGTCGCAAAAACTAATAGTTTTATCGTCCTAAAACTTTAAACGCGATTTTCTCGAAACTACGTTTTCAAAAACGGCTGCCACTGCATCTCAAAAAGTAATTAACCGATCGTGCTGAAATTTTGCGGGGGTTTTAGCCAGCATAATTACCTATAGAATAATCCTAAAATATTACACATTTTGCATAAATATACAATTTTTAGGGGGCAATAACTGTTGAAAAAATAGGCGAAAGAACGAATGTTTTATTAAAAAGTGTACCATATTTTTTATTCGTACTTTTTCTCAATTTTATAGGTTTACTCTATGCCTAAACTCATCAGTAATCGAAATATTTTTGTTTTTACGACTTCGGCAAAAACGGCCTTCTTGGAGGGATACCGCCGTACCGCCGCCATTTTGTATTAAAAAAATTGTCTTTATTGCCAGACACATGTCATTAAATTATGACAAAAGTATAAAATGAAAAATTACTGATTTTCGAGCATTTACATGTATTTCTCCCCTTAAGTGTATAGGTGCCCGTACCCGAATATGATACATCGAAGAGTACATACGTGTTTTGTTCTAACATCATTTTATCTAACGTGATCGATACAGGTCGGACAAATACACTTAGCGTGCCTACACTCGCGCCATACATGAAATAATGGAACCGGAAACAGCAAGCTGTTCGCATGCTCAACTTTTGTTCATATATTGGCGACATGAGTGGGATGGGCGGTAGCGCAGAACTATTCGGTTTGCTCCCAAGACTCTCCATCAGCATGTAATGGCCGCCGGTAGGTGCATGCTGCACAGTGTGGTCATGCCTAGGTCCAGTCTGAAACGATGTAAATTTATTCGCTGCCATCACACGCTTCCATTCATAGTTTTCGGTTGGTTCAAACACCCATCCACAAATGTCTTCTGTTTCGAAATCGCAATCATGTTGAATTGAGTTTTTGCGCTCTAAGATAAAAATATGGCACATTTTAGATTTTGTCACAAAAATTAGTTTTAATATCTATGATAATACTGAGGACACTTATCACATTCCTCAGTATTGGCCTGTATATTCAGTTAAATATACAACAACTATTAGCACAGGCATCTGACATTGAATTTCTACTTACCACGACAATTCCCGATCTGACGATCCCACTGCGTCCCGTTGCAATAGGCAAAGCGATTTCCGGCTAAATTATAATTGTCGGAACAAAATAATATGGCCTTGTATTCATTCACTATTTGCACTTGACCATTTTCTGGATTCGTCGGCTTTGTTGAACAGCCTTTTTCTGACGTTTTAAGCAAAGTGCAAAAAAAAAAAAATAAAATTTTTAAACCACTGCCTTTAAACGGTTAATTTAAAGATGAACAAATTTTAATAACTTCAATTAGTTATGTACGAGTATCGCACAATGAATATTCTATACACAAAAACTCATGAAAAAAATTTCTTTCGCTGATATGTGGATAAAAATATGACCAGTATAAAACACAATATTAACACCTACTTGCGCACACAGGCTTTTCCCCGAACCACTTGCCATGAACGCAGTCGATGATACGAGGTCCGAGCAGAGTATATCCGGGTCTGCAACTGATGCGCATCACGGAGTTGCGCCGCAAAACGTGATTTCCATTTGGAACATCATCAGGTGAATTGCACCGTACACGTGACGTAGCTCGACCGGAAGAAGCGATTGCTATTGTAGCGCAGATAAACAGTAGCTGCCATCTAACTCCTCCACTACAAATGATCTGATTGATACCGGTCGAAAATAATATCATTTTAACTTATTTCGAAATTCAAAGTTGTTATCAAAAGAATTTCTAATATTCTGCACAGAGCTAAGAACGTTGTACACTTCACGGGATATCAACTTATAACTGAGCACTATTTCTGTTCTGTACTGAAAAGGGCATGGTTGTGGTCAAGTTGCTTTAGTACTTTGCATTATTGCTCCACGTCTCTTATGTGATAAGCGGTCTTTTCGTATATCCGACAGGCAATGGTGAAAAATATTTCAGCACAAAGTTTTATCATTGCAGCACGCTTGCTTCGGTATTCTATGAAATGATATGAGCGCGCCTTTTTATTTCTTCGTAAATCAAACAGTTTTTAACTCTGCTCAACAAGTGTTTAAGTTATCGATAAGAACAAGAAGCATTTATCAAATAGGATAAAATAAAGCGTTTGGAAGTAGCTATTGCCTTGAATTTCCTATCAGACGCTGATGATGCTCAGAACAACGAGCACCATGAAACAATGTTGAACCATGTTAAAAAGCCTAGGGTGAGACTCGTATCAGCAACTCAAGGCCATGAAGTAGTGGTAAAAAGAAAGCAGAATAAACTCCAAATGATGTCTTACGTATAGGATATGTCTCAGTAATTATCTGATATATCTCAGTAATTACTAATTTGTTCAGTAATTTCATTGTCAAGACACTGCAGCAGTATTTATTGAAAAACTAAGTAAAGTAAGTGTTGTCAAATATTCGACATAATTTAAAAATTGGTTTCTCAAAAAACCCGAAAACTATGATTTTGTACGAACCGATTTATGAATACTAGTGGAACCCAGCGGTCCAGTGGAAATTCGACTGCACTCTAGGGAATTGAACGCCGATCATTTCACTGTCGTGGGACCACTGCAGCGATCAAAATGTAAAAAAGAGTAAGTGCAGTGTTCATTGAACGCCGTTCAAACGATCACCATGTGACCTCAGCCTTTGTAGCAAAATTAGCTACCAAACGAAAAAAGTTCATTGCAAAATGAATTCGTACGTTGAGTTTCATGAGTGATTTCAATTGAAACTAGTAAGAAATGATCTTCGACAGGGCCGAAGTTAAAATACCCCCACGGCCGAACCAAAGTATATTTAAAGTCTTAAGCAGTCAATAAAGTGTTTATTTGTAAAAACAGAAAATATTCGCTTTTGTTTTTTGATAAAGTCACTTTGTATGGGAGGTGGGTATGGTTTTCACTCGATTTGGTTGAATTTCATACACAGATTACATGTTATACATCAAAGTTCATATGCAAAGTTACAAGTTCATTTATTAATTTTCGTGGAATTTAAAGAGATTTTACATTTTTGATAAAGTCACTTTGTATGGGAGATAGGCGTGGTTTTCATCTGATTTAGAATTTGAATTAGAATGAATTTTATGCTCAGAGTAGATGCTATATATCAAAGCTTATATGCAAAATTTCAAGTTCTTATATTAATTTTTGAGGAATTCTACGAGATTTTACCGTTTTGATAAAGTTACTTTGTATGGGAGGTAGGCATCGTTTTCATCCGATTTGGCTGATTTTCGGACTTGACCTTTATTTTTTATAGGTCAATGATTGATTGATTTTTATTTTATACCTTAAATATTGAATTTCGTGATGATAGCTTGAAAATTACGCCCGTAATCGTGATCACAGACAGACAGACAGACTGACATGGCTAAATCGACTCGGGTGGTGATGCTGATCAAGAATATATATACTTTTCTATACCTGCCACGCCTCCTTGTGGGCGTAACAAACGGAGTGACAAAATTAATATACCCCGTTTACGTTTTTTAAAAGTAGAGGTATAAAAATATTTCAATAAGTGTTCTTGCCAGTTTTTCTTATAGTAGTAGTTTATCTTATAGATACATACATTATATCTATAAGTTTAATAGATATATTTTATTTGAAATTTCATCGAATTTGAAATAATTACCTCATATTTTTAACTTCCTTATTAAAAAGATAGATACAAAAAATTAAATGTTTTTTAATTTTATGGTCGGAGTCGGAGTCGGAGTCGGAGTCGGTGCTTCAATATTTGGCTGAGTCGGAGTAGTGATTTTTCGAACCGACTCCGCAGCCATGGTTTCAAAAGGACGTCGCACAGTGGTTTAATCTCATACAAAGTTTGGAAAAAAATAGAAGGAGTCGTCGTTAGAATTACCTTTACATAATACATAAGTTAGAATTACCTTTATTAGAAGTTGTTAAAATTTTTAAAATCCACCCACAAACACGCCTGCCTCTCATATAACAAAAAATTTTAAAAAGCTATATTTTTTTCGTATTGAAGTTATAACAAAACAACTCGCTCAAGGATCTTAAATATATATGTAGATTAAAAAAAAATTGACACGCCCACCCGCCATACTTTTTATACGGTTTTTGCATAGCATTAAAATGGAATAGTCGTATACAAATAAAATTTTGTATATACATAAGTTCAAATGAACTATATAAGCACTTACAAAAAATTTTGCAAATCCGTCTACAAACACGCCTACCTCCCATATAACACAAAAATTTAAAACGATATTTTTCTTTTTATTGAAGCTATATCCAAACTTTAGAATAATATAAAATCTTAATATATAAAAATGAATCTTGGTTTCTTCGGATGCTTAAAACTTGAATACGACTGGACCAAATTGGATACAACCTTCTGTGAGTTTGTTCGTAATTGTTACGAGAAGGTTTTGGAAAAAAATTCACGGAACATTGGACAAGGGGGCGTGGCACCTCCCATACAACCCAAATCTGCGACAGCGAATAGCTTTGAAATTATAGGTCGCATAGCATCGGAATGCGGTGTTCTACCTCAATTTACAAGTGGCGTTCCACAGGTAAAATTTTATAGGCGTTGGACGTGAGGCGTGGCACTTTTTCAGCAGACCAAATTTTCGGTGTAACTTTCAAGCTATAAGTCACACATCAATGAAACTTCGTACACTAAAGGAAATAACGCATATTAACATTATCCACGCCTGAGTATATATTTCATTTAAATATTTACGTGGATAAATCAAATATTTTCCTTACAACTCGTTTTTTTCCCGTATTTAAATTTTATTTATGCCACACACTGACACACATATTCCATACAGCTGCCAAGCAGCATCGCACAGGAACAGAGTGGAGCATTCCACTGTTGGTACGGGACAAATCGTACGCATTTGATAAGTTAAGATCTTAAATTAAAAAATAAACCGAAATGTTATTGTACAAAGCATCGAGTACATTGTGGCGTCCGTGGCATAGTTGGTTAAAGTGCGTGGCCGCTATGTCAAAGAACCTAGAGACCCAGGTTCGAACCCCAGCAGCGACAGAAAATTATTTGAATGAAAATAATTTTTCTGTACGGCCGCCACCTCTCTGCAGACAATGGCAAACCTCAGAGAGTAATCAAAATGCCATGTAAAGCTTCTTGAGAACGAGAACATTCCGTTCATCGCCGTTCGGAGTCGGCGTTAAGCATGTAGGTCCGGTTCTCGGTCAATTGTGTACCAACTTAATAACACGCACAACACAATTGATTATAAGAAGCTAGGTCAAAGTCCTTTCAAAGGCTGAAATGGTCAGTTATTTATTTATTATTTACTAGTAAACTAGCTGGTACCCGACGCGTTGCTGTCGTAGCAAAAAAGATATCTATCTATATCTGAATCTTAAACTCAGTCTCAATCTCAATCTCAATCTCAATCTCAATCTCAATCTCAACCTCAATCTTAATCTCAATCTCTATTTCTATTTTTATCTCTATCTCTATCTCTATCTCTATCTCTATCTCTATCTCTATCTCTATCTCTATCTCTTTCTCTATCCATATCTCTATCTCTATCTCTATCTCTATCTCTATCTCTATCTCTATCTCTATCTCTATCTCTATCTCTATCTCTATCTCTATCTCTATCTCTATCTCTATCTCTATCTCTATCTCTATCTTTATCTCTATCTCTATCTCTATCTCTATCTCTATCTCTATCTCTATCTCTATCTCTATCTCTATCTCTATCTCTATCTCTATCTCTATCTCTATCTCTATCTCTATCTCTATCTCTATCTCTATCTCTATCTCTATCTCTAACTCTATCTCTTTCTCTTTCTCTATCTCTATCTCTATCTCTATCTCTATCTCTATCTCTATCTCTATCTCTATCTCTATCTCTATCTCTATCTCTATCTCTATCTCTATCTCTATCTCTATCTCTATCTCTATCTCTATCTCTATCTCTATCTCTATCTCTATCTCTATCTCTATCTCTATCTCTATCTCTATCTCTATCTCTATCTCTATCTCTATCTCTATCTCTTTCTCTATCTCTATCTCTATCTCTATCTCTATCTCTAAATGGAACGACTCGTGTAAATTGATAACCAAATTTCGAGGCTATGCTACTTATAATTCCAAAGTTATTCGATATCGCAAATTTGGCTTGTATGGGCGGAGCCACACCCCCTTGTTCAATGACGTCTTAGTTTTCTAGTTGATGGATATCACCCAATAGTAATTCCATACTGAATTTCGTTGTTATACGACGTTTAGTTCCAAAGCTATCTGATATCAAAAATTTAAAGTGTATGGGCGGGGCCACACCCCCTTTTCCAAAGCCCATCCCAGTTTTATAGTAGAAATATATCACCAATTAGCAACTCCATACTGAATTTCACTATTATACGGCATTTAGTTCCAAAGCTATTCGATATCATAAATTTGAATAGTATGGGCGGTGCCACACCCCCTTTTTCAATGCTTGCTCAATTTTTCTAGTCGAAGGACGCGACTGAATAGTACGCTCCTACCAAGTTTCATTGATGTGTGACTTATAGCTTGAAAGTTATACCGAAAATTTGGTCTGCTGAAAAAGTGCCACGCCCCACATTCAACGCCCATAAAATTTTACCTGTGGAACGGCTCTTGTAAATTGAGGTAGAACACCGAATTCCGGAACTGCATAAAATTCATACATTTACTTTTCATATCAATTAAAATCAAATTTGCAAAAAAAAAATTTTTTAAAACCATCATTTTTAAACATTTTTAAAACCATCTAGAGAACGTACCCTACAAAATGGTATCGGCAGATTTTTTTTTTACCCAGCCGAACTCTCAAACACTCGTAACAAACAGATTTGACAACATTTTTTTTTACTAGTAAATACCCGCTTGTTCGCCGGCGATAAAAGCATTATATATCATTAAAACTTCAAATCTTAAAATTTAACAGCCGTATTCATATAGTGTTTTCTAAGCATTGAAATAATTGTCATTTTAATTTTTTTTTTTTTTTTTTTTGTAAATATTTTGAAACCTTTGACAAATTTTCTTGTTTTTATTTTCTTTTTTTGGACATTTTTTATATATTTTGAATTTTTTTGACATAATTTCCAAATGTTTGAAATATTTTGAATAATTTTAATTATTTTTGACAATATTTGTGCTCAAATGAGAGCAAATAATTTTAAAACTGCTTTATGAAAGGTTTATAGCACGTCTCACCCATTTTTAAAAATCAAATAATTTATAAACAAACATTTTCAAACACTTGATATTTTGTTTGTTTTTGATACATTTTGAAATAATTTGATATATTTTTGACAATATTTGTTGTGCTCAGATGAGAACAAAAAAATTTTTAAATGCTTTTAGAGGGTTTATTGAAGGTTTCAATAATTTTTTAAATTTTCTCATTTATCAAGCATTTAAAAGAGATTTTGAACGCTTTTGAAAGTTTATGAATAATGTTTTTCAATTCTTTCGATTTATTTATTATAAAAGTAAGAAGTTCATAATTTTTTATGAATACAGCCGTTAGAATTTTGCTAAAATTGTATATTTGTGTTGGAGCGACTTAGTAATTCCGTCCGAATAATGTAACCAGCTAACTAAAGTAATTAAAAAAAAAAAAAATAACTAAAGTTATAAACTTTCTGTGTCTTCCTGTTCTTACCATTTTTTTTTATGCATTGGTAAACTTTTCCAAGCACTGTCACTATATAAAAATCTCGTTTATACGTAAAAATATCAGCTCTGAGGTAAGAAAAATGTATGACGGCCTTATAGATAATTGTTGTTTTAAAATTAAATATATCTTTCCTTTAAGCTGAAAAATTTTAGCAAAATATTTCAACAAAATATCGACACGGAATTGTTGTCGATGCTTTTATAAAGGTGGCAGCATTGGTACCGCACACTATACATGTTGCTGTCTTTTTTTTTTTCTTTTTTGTGGACCTTTCCACCGGGAAAAAAGAAGCAATTGTGTATGAAAAAAGAATCAATTCTCTTCTCCATACAGATTCTAGAATTGATTATTTTCAACACGCTGATGTCCTACAAAAATTAGTACATTCTTTTCTCGCTTCCATACGCTACAGAAATCTTTATTCTTTTATTCACTTTTTAAATGGATTTTTTTAAATAAAAAGTATTAATTTTTCGGAAATAATAAAACAAATCAAAACAGACTAATGCTTTTCTCGCTTATACCATAATTTGTTTAAGAATGATTTCGTTTTTCACTTACCAAAAAAGCTAGCAAGAAATCTAAGAACATTTTCTTTAGTAGAAATTATTGTATAGGTAGTAATGTTTTCTGGCTGGAATAAAAACGAATTAGTAAACTTTTGGTAGATAGATTCCAATTCATAGGTTTTGCTTTAAATTTATACATTCTTTGGAATACGTTCTAAAATGTAAGCAAAGGAATCCCTTCCATTTACGATTTTTTTTAGAATCAATTCTCATTGACTTTTATTTATGATGCTCAAAAAGAGTTTGAAAATAAAGCTTTTGTCTCACAGCGATTTTGATATATTGTTCTATCTCATATATTCGCCAACATTACAGTGCAGATATATTGTTATATGAGCGAGAAAATATATAAAGGAAATAAAATTTCAAAATAAAAAAAAACTCAGGAGCGTTGCTTTCATTGTCAAAAATTTCATTAAAAATTTTTGTTGTTTGAATTTTTATGGTTAAAATTTTGTTTGTTTAAATTTAATCATATTTCAGGCGTTGTTATAATTGTTTTATAATGGTGCGTTCCTGTGATTTAGGCAAAATAAATATGATTTGTTTTGTTGTTATGTTTGGGGCAAACGTTTTCCTAACAATCGCCCCTGTGACGGTTTGACTTTTTATTTTTGTGTAGTAATTTTCATATATTCAAATATACTACACAAACAGCAACATCTTATGTTGTTATGGCTGTCTCTCTTCGATTTCAGAGTTGAAATCATGGTATAATAATACATGGTAGCATTGACAGTTGCTTGGGAAATCATATACTGTCAAAAAATATACTCAAAAAGAGAGCGTTCGCTGGTCGGCCATTGTTAATATATGAAAACACAAACAACAAACGAAATTTCTGCCAGCATCAAGCCACAGGCATCAATCCACCGCTGGCGACGAGTTTCGTTATTAGGCACTGAATAAAATTTAACATCACGGACTGAAAAACTTTTCGCACAAATAACACAAGATCTTTTTATCACTTTCATGATTTTAAATGTTTATTTCTTTATGATATGTTTATTTAAACGCACAATATTCTTATTGGTTTTTTGTTTGTTTTTGTCACTTGCTTTAATTTTCGCTTCGTTTCGCAAACAGCTGTGTTTGACAATTTATGTTTTCCTGTTGAAGAGAAAATAAGCAGTTGTCAATGCTACCTGGTATAATTATACCATGAGTTGAAATACAGAAGTATTACATATACATATGTTCTACCTTATTAGCTTTGGGCACAACCCATGATACAATTATAAGGTAAGTCGGAGAGAAGGTAGGCTCTCAAAATTTAAAATCTTGTTCTTCTTCTCATTGTAAATTATCAGTCAGCTGTTTTGAAAAATCGATATCAGGGTTTCGTGCGGTATTTTTTTAAGTACTTTTTTATGAATATTTGAATATGGGTTGCTGTTCATTACTTTCTACACATGGTTTAATAAATAAGGTTGTCGCATGGTTGAGAGCGAGTTCCCATAAATGTCAAATCGAAATTGGTAACTCATACAAAATCTGAATGCGTAAATTGATAACATGCAAAGCCGATGAAGTTGTTGTTGTAGCTTTTCATTGATTTTGACAATTATGGGTACTGAGAAGAGAGTACGATCAGCCACGAGACAACCTTATTCATTCAACCATGTTTCTACATTTTTATTTCAATAAATGAATAAAATTCATAGGGTACTATTTTTTATCGAGCAATTTTCATAATAATCGAAAAAAATAACAAAAACTTTTAATAATAAATTGTTGCTACGCCAAAAAAGTATTAACGTGATTTATCATGTCATTATATGTATTCCATAATTGAATGGAAAGTTGTTGACGCAGGGAAAAAAATGTTTAAATGTTTACGGCTGTATTCATAAAAAAATTATAAACCTCTTTTAAAGCATTCATAAGAAAAACTTGAAACCTTCAATAAAGCCTCGATACAGCATTTATAAATTCATTGTTCTCATCCGTTCTCACAAAATTTGTCAAAAATATATCAAATTATTTCAAAATATATTAAAAACAAAGAAAATGTTTGAAAAATGTTCTTTTATTAATGAGAGGATTTTAAAAATGGCTAAAACGTGCTATTAACCCCTGATAAAGCTTTTTTAAAATTATTTGCTCTCATTTGAGCACAAATATTGTCAAACATAATTAAAAATATTTCAAACATTTTTAAAATATGTCAAAAAATTGAAAATACAGTACACGTCCAATATAACGAATACCCGATTTAACAAATGTCCAATATAACGAACAGCAAAACCTCTTCATTGACTATTAAAGATGAGGTACGCAAAAAATTAATGGAAGCCATCTAGAAACAAAAGAGTTTTTTCAAAACTTAATTAAAAAAAAAAATATTTTATTAATATCTAAATAAAACCTAAACTACTAAAAACTATAACAATTTCTTTGTTTAAAACATTCATTCGATATAACGAATTTTTCGATTTAACGAAAAGGCTGGACAAGAAACCATTCGTTATATTGGACGTCTTCTGTATATACAAAATTAAAAAAAAAAATAAGAAAATTTGTCAGAACATTTCAAAATATTAACAAAAACAATAATAAAATTAAAATTTGTTCAGTGCACAGGGTAGCTTCAAAAAATATTTGATGTTTATATATCAAAATAAAAATTCATGCCAGACTTCTGTTGAGTTGGTGCAGCGGCCAACGAAACAGTTTGTATAGTCTACCGTGTGATTTGCTCTGTTGAGCCGTTGTTGTTGTTGTTGTGTTGTTTTATAGTTCAACACTTTCGATTCTTAGCAACAATATTAGAAGTAATAGTAGCATGAAAAATAAAGTATTAAAATAAAATCACAATAGTAATTTTTTAGCAAGTCTGGGTGTGAGTTTGAATGTTTTCGTTCGAACTATTTTTGACGGAATTGTAGGTATTGTGAAAAATTCACAAAAGAAAATACAAAAAATAAGGGGTACTTTTTAAAGTCTCTTTCTATCCGACCTACCTTGTTATTGTATCATGGGCACAACCTTTTTTGAGTTGCACAGAGCTTTAATAAGAAAATTTTTTCTCTCTGAGAATAAGAATTAAGTATGGTTATTCTCTTTGAATTTTACTTAATTATTTAAATAATGGTTATTAAAATTCTATAGCCTATGTCCCAACTGGGCACCATAGCTATCCTAGAGAAAAAGAATTTTTGAAATAGTGCCTGCCATTCTCAAGCTTTTCGCAGCCGAACATACGTGAGTAGTCTTTTATATAATAGTATAGATATAGATGAGGTGGACAATGAATGAAAAAAAAAATCCTACGTTATAGTAGTAGTAGTTCACCTATTTTTTTCTTATTGATTTTTCTTTGATCTTGAACCAATTTCCTTTGCTTGAATTTCAATGCTGCATGCTTCAGAAGTACGTTTCGATTTCACATTGGGTCACAACGTTAAAAGTTATGAGAACACTTCCCAGCAAACATTATGACTCTTAAAAGAGTCTTTTAAGACTCATATACAGAAGCGCAACCAAAGGGGGGGTTTTGGGGTTTAAACCCCCCAAATTATTGTCACAAAAAGAAAAACATGATAAGTAATAACATGTTTTTATCAAAAGCGAGAAAAACCCAAATTTAAATTCAAATCGATTGCTGTTGAAGCATAACACTTCGCCACAGACATTTTGGTGCCGGAGATTTTTCAGATGATTATAGACAAATTGGGTTTCCTGATTTCAGATATAGACTCCGTTTTTCTCCATCCGCTCGAGTTTATGAGCTATAGGCAAAAACATGAAACTCAGTTATTTTTCTGATTATTTTGCTATATCTATTGCACTGATTTACCGATTTGTATTACGATGATGAATTTCAATGAAGGAATACTAGACCTTTCAATTTTTGCACATGGTTTTGCAAGTGGTTTTGAAACAGTGCCTCGAAGAGTTAAATATTTGTAGTCATCAAATACTGACGAAAATTTGTCCTACTAGATGGATTGAGAGATACAACTCGGTTACGGTTTTGTGAATTTTTTCGATGCCATAATATTGGCATTAGGCAAAATTTCCTGTTGGGAGGATACAAACACATCCAGGCAAGCCAATTAACTGAATTGTGCATTACAAAAGACAGACTTTCTTATATCTTTGTTTGTTATTATTTGTTATTAACAAGTATTTGGTTTTTCATATATTTTATGCAAATTTCTTCAAACTCTTAACAATGATTTGACACAAGCAGACGATTTAGGCAATATCAGTAAGAGAAATGTAAGTAAAATGTAAGAGATAATGCTGAAATAGAATTAAAAAAATTGTATATAAATGCTGAAAAATAAGCAGAAACCAATGGATTCATTTTGACGAGACCAAAAGTTGCATCTTTCCACCCTAACGCACAATGTGTTGAATCGTATTATCGCATATCAATTTACATACCATTCTTGGATACATTTATCACAAACCCGAGTGACCCGAGTGACCCGAACATAGAGACATTCTAATTGGATTTCAATCACATTTTCCTGATGCAAAAAAAACGCTTAATGTTGAAGCTTCAGGCGCTTTGAAAAACTAATCGCATTTTAAAAAGATGATTTGGAAGGAGATTTTGATGACCTAAAAAATGAGCTGAATGTTTGGTATAAAATAAGTAATAAAAAAGATTATGATGGTAAAAACACAGTTTTTCAAGCCATATAACAGTGCAATAAGGATATATTTCCAAATATATATCGCCCATTTCAGATTGAGGTGACCTATCAGCCGCACTGACCATCTCCGATTTGACTCAAAATTTGTTTTTAGGTTGGTGTTAAGGATGGCCACACCGTTCAGCTGTCACCTCAGTATGAACAATGCGAACAAACCTCGAATACACAAAAAGTCAAATAACTGAGAGTGTGTGTGTGTGTGCCCGCCTTTTCTTTTGCCTTGCTGTCATTGCGATAAAATTGTGCCTTTAGACTGCTTAAATGAAAAAGGCTTTGCTGATTTAATTATAATTGCATTCTTACGTTGATGCCTTAATAAATTAGAATACATATTTGGATTGTTGCAAACACTATTGTACGTATATTTAACACTGTAAATATTCTAACCAATTAATTATATTTCTAGAAATGTTTGAATAAATCTATATGGAATTCGCCTAATTGTGGCTTACAAATTTTCATTTATTTATTGCACAAAAATTCTTCGCAACACATTCAAAAATTTAATACTAAATTGGCAACCACAATATGCCTCCAAAAAGCTCAAAAAGCGGTGCTGTAACAAAAAACACTAGTTGCCTTATGTGTGACAAGCAAGACGGCTTGCGACCATTGTGATGCATGGTTTCATTTTTCTTGTGTAGGCGTGACGGAATTTGTGGCAGATCGCGACTGGCGTTGTTCAACATGTTCCGCACTCCTATCAACCAGCTCAGTTGCAGCTGAGCAAACACCAGGAACAGCTGAGGCAAATTCATTTAAGTGTGCTACGACATCGTTGACAGCTGGTGCTGCAAGTGCAACTATAGGTATTGAGCCGGCTACTTACAAAAAAGTTTTGCATTTGTCATCTGCTGCAAACGTGAGCACTGGTGCTGCAAACGTGTCCATACTACACTTGGGATGTGGCGAAATTAGTACAGCAAAACTCACTACAAGTAAGACCCTGGCCTCTAGCGCGTCGACTTTGACTGCAAAAAATATTGTTGCACACAATACAAACCTTGGTGGAGTTGGTCCTGGAAGTGGCGGCGAGCACCAGCAACGCTTAAACCATGATGCTCATTCCGTTTGCTCTGAACTTAGCTCAAAATCGTCAACATCGAGTGTGCGTCGTTTAAATCAAAAAATACAGCTCCTACGAGAAGAGCAAGCACTCATTGAAAGAAAGGAACATATTCTTCAGCAGCGTAAAGAAATTCTTATGCAGCTTGATGAGGAGGAAGACCTCGATGATCACTGTGGCAGACAGCTACAGGTAGGCTATCCTTTACAACCACAATGCACTCAAATTTCTGCGCAACCGCCTGCAGAGAGCACCAGAACACTTCAGCCAGGAATGCCATTGGCAGCAGCAGCAGCTCTTCCTGAGCTTAGTGGTGCTACTGGTGTGCAACGGCAAGACATTATTTTGCGTCAGTTGTTGGAGAGACTGCGGGTACTAGAATTACAAAGTGCGCATAGAGTAAGTAATAATACGTCGACACAGTGGCTTCCGGGAATGTTACCACCCAATGAACATGAACGCAGTGCCGAGATAGCACCCAACACAGCTGTTAATGCCGTATCGAGCAGCTCTCGATATCTCGTATAACTCGCGAGCATCTGGCAGCACGAAAGGGCATCTGCAAGGACTTGCCCAAATTTAATGGAAGTCCTGAAAAATGGCCTCTGTTTTTGTCCAGTTATGAGCAGACTACAATTCTCTGTGGATTTTCTGAAGCCGAAAACCTTATACGATTGCGCCAGGCGTTGGAGGGATCAGCGCGAAATTCTGTCAAGAATCTTTTATTACAAGCTACGTGTGTTCCACAAATTTTGGCCACTCTGAGAATGAAATTCGGAAGGCCAGAACTTATTATCGATACTCTTTTAACCCAAATACGAGACATGCCGGCGCCAAGAGAAAATCGTCTTGATAATATTGTTGATTTTGCCATCGACGTACAAAATATTTGTGCTACAATGAAGGCGTCAGGGCTGGTCAATCACTTGAGCAATCCTGAGCTCGAACAAGAGCTAGTATGCAAGCTTCCTGGTCTTTTGGCAGCCTTTTGGGGAATGCACAAGCTTACACTGCCCACCTACACATTAGAGCATTTTAGCAGTTGGTTATTCCATTTTGCGCAAGGTGCCAACTCTGTTCTTATTCCAAGCACAACCTCAAAAAGTTGTAAAAAAGCAACTCTAAACGCGCACACAGACGTCACTAATATAAGTTTAAAGCGAATCAGTTGTTGCATATGTAAAAGCAGTTGCGCAGGAGTTATTAATTGTGAGGCTTTTATAAAAATGACTCGAGCTGATAAATGGGCAATGGTGCGAGCGAATAAGCTCTGTCGAACCTGTCTTCAAAAACATCATACTGATTCATGTACCTCAAAAACTACATGCAATGTCGATGGGTGCACCTCTGTTCATCATCGGCTCCTCCACAAAAACCAGAGGTTAGAAAGCACCAATGCTGGTGGAAATGCGGAAAATTCTGCACATGAGGATTGTAACGCGCATTCTCAGCACTGCGATACTACTCTTTTTCAAATTTTACCCGTAATTTTACATGGCAATGGTGTGCAGATTGAACGTTCGCCTTCATGGACGATGGATCATCACTAACATTAATTGATGAGGTGTTAATGGATCAATTAAATCTACGCGGTACGCCAAGCCCTCTATGTCTGCGATGGACATCTAATACCCACAGATACGAAGATGATTCAATGCTACTCGACATAAAAATTTCAGGCAAGGTAGATGGTAAACAGTTTCCATTAAACGGTGTTCATACAGTTAAGAGCTTAAGCCTCCCAGTACAAACATTGAATGCCGAAATGCTCCAATCAAAATTTAAACATTTACGTGGAATTCCATTGCGTTCATACACAGATGCCACCCTACGACTTTTGATTGGCCTGAACAACAGCATGCTAAGCCTCAGCTTTAAATTAAGAGAAGGTGGTAGTCATGAACCAATCGCAGAAAAGACGCGCCTAGGTTGGACCATAAAAGGTCAATTACAAAAAACGATTGCTCCCACATCTACTCAACAGGTGTATCACATTTGCGATTGTGATGCGTCTGCAAATGCAGAATTGCTTAAAATAGTTAAAGATTATATTTTTTTTGATAATCTTGGCGTCGCTGACATATCTGAACCAATCATGTCTGACGAAGATATATTAGCCCTAAATCAACTGAAGAAGTTTACGCGAAGAGTCGGCGATCGTTTTGAAACCAGCTTACTCTGGAAGCTTGGCGACCACTGTGCCCTCCCAAACAGCCTTTATATGGCCAAGCGAAGAGCAAAGTGCTTATCTTTAAAAATGGAAAAAGACCCTGAGCTAGCAGCTTCCTTACAGTCTAAAATCGTCGATTATATAGCGAAGGGTTATGCACGCAAGTACGAATCATATGAAATAAATTCTTCTGAATACTGGTATTTGCCTGTTTTTCCTGTCATAAACCCGAAAAAGCCTGGAAAGATTCGAATTATGTGGGACGCAGCTGCTATGGTCAACGGCATCTCATTAAATTCAATGCTGCTCAAGGATCCTGATCAACTTACCTCCATGATATCGGTGATACGTAAATTTCGACAACGACGCGTGGGAATCGGAGGCGATATTGTAGAGATGTACCACCAAATTAATATCCGGGCAGCAGATCAGAAATATCAGCGTTTTTTGTGGACTGAACCAGGTGCCACAGAACCTGAGCATTTCGTAATGAGGGTCATGACATTCGGTGCCACATGTTCCCCCAGCTGCGCTCCATATGTAAAAAACAGCAATGCCGAAGACTTCAGAGAGCAATACCCAAGAGCAACGCAATGTATCATTCACAACCATTATGTCGATGACATGCTCGACAGCGTTGACACCGTGGAAGAGGCATTATCATTGGCACGCGACGTACGTCTCATTCATTCAAAAGCTGGTTTCCACATCCGCAACTGGGTTTCCAATTCTTTAAAATTGGTTAGAGCGATGGATGCAGAACCGGTAGATGCTCTAAGCCTAAATGAAAATGCCGAGCTTCAGACTGACAAAGTGTTAGGCATGTGGTGGTGCACTTCAAATGATTGCTTAATCTTCAAAATATCAAAACGCTATAAAAATAAAGATGTACTGTTTGGGAAACTGAGGCCTACTAAACGGGAAGTATAAAGCTTAGTTATGACTATATTCGATCCGTTGGGATTGCTGGCTTTCTTGCGAAAGATTTGTACGGCTTGCGAAAGATTTGTGCATGACTCACTCGGTGCCTATACGAAGGCTAACATTTTGGTCTGATTCGACAACTGTATTGGCGTGGCTACGCTCCGACCACCGTAGATATCGTCAGTTTATGGCCTTTCGTGTCAGCGAAATATTAGAGCTGACTAACTTAAGTGATTGGCGCTGGATATCTACATCTGATAACGTAGCAGACGAAGCTACAAAATGGCAGTGCATTCCAGACTTTTCAAGTCATAGTCGATGGCTTAATGGTCCATCGTTCCTGAAACTTAATCCAAGCGAATGGCCGTCAAAGGAAAGTTGCAACCACGTATCAACACAAGAGGAATTGCGCGCTCAATACGTTGAATACCACGATGTCACTAAGCGGTGGCCTATAGGCATATCGATTGGGCCTGAACGGTTCTCGACGTGGACACGCCTTCTCCATATAACTGCTTCAACAATCAGCATCATAAGCCGCTGGAGGTACTTAGCCAGCAAGTCACCACAAGAAACAATAACCTACGCGTCAATCTCTGACTGTATTAAGAAGGCTGAAATTATGCTATATAGAGAGGCTCAGGCACGCGAATTTGCGGAAGAGATTGCGCTCTTAACAGAAGGTAAGCACATCCAAAAATCTAGTGATATATACACACTATCACCTTATCTTGATGAAGATGGCGTTCTTCGGCATGAAGGGAGATCGATATTAAGAAATGGGCTACATCTCGCATTCTCCCAAAACTCGGGTACGTAACACGCCTTATAATGGCTGACTATCATGTGAAATATAAACATTGTAACCACGAAACGGTCGTAAATGAGCTTTTTCAGAAATTTTCGATTCCTAAACTGAGGGCGATGCTCGAAAAAATCAAACGCAGCTGCCAAGAATGCCGAAACAATAAAACAGTTCCAATGCCACCAAAAATTATCTCCCTTCCAAAGGCCCGTTTAGCAGCGTTTTCCCGCGCATTTTCATATACCGGGTTCGATTATTTTAGGCCATTGTCGGTAAGCGTTCGTAGAAGCACAGAGAAAAGATATGGTGTTCTATTTACGTGCCTAACGACTAGAGCAATTCACCTAGAAATATCGTACTCATTGTCAACAGACTCTTGCATTATGGCTGTTAGAAACTTTATAGCTCGCCGAGGAACGCCGATTGAAATGTGGAGCGACAACGGAACGAACTTTAAAGGGGTTGAAAGAGAGCTGGCAGAAGCATATCAATTGATGGACAAAGACAAAATATTACGCACATTTACAAGCGCTGCCACAAAATGGGTGTTTATAACACCGGCATCTCCTCATATGGGCGGGGCCTGGGAACGACTCGTGCGATCGGTTAAGGACGTTCTATACCGAATATTGCCTTTGCGATTTCCAACCGATGAGCTATTGCGATCTGCTTTGAGGTGGAGATGATCGTTAATTCTCGACCCTTAACGTACATACCTATAAGTCACGAAAATGAAGAAGCTCTAACGCCTAACCACTTTTTATTGGGCAGTTCAAGCGGCGCCAAACCTCTAGCAGACGTGGTGGAAGAAGGAGTCCTTTTGCGTTAAAACTGGAGAACTGCACAGCAACTGGCCAATGCCTTCTGGAAAAGATGGCTTCGAGAATATCTTCCAGTTATAACTCGCCGATGCAAATGGTTTGACAACGTGAAGCAAATTGAGATTAATGACATCGTGTACATAGCTGACCCTGATCTCCCTCGCAACTGCTGGCCTAAAGGTGGTATTGTTGAAGTCAAGATAAGTCCCGATGGCCAAGTCAGGAGCGCGACAGTCAAAACTGCTACTGGGATGTACAGCAGACCTGCTACGAAAATTGCCGTCCTCGATATCAATGATGGTAGGCCCTCTGAAGGACATACCGGGGGGAAGTGTTAAGGATGGCCACACCGTTCAGCTGTCACCTCAGTATGAACAATGCGAACAAACCTCGAATACACAAAAAGTCAAATAACTGAGAGTGTGTGTGTGTGTGCCCGCCTTTTCTTTTGCCTTGCTGTCATTGCGATAAAATTGTGCCTTTAGACTGCTTAAATGAAAAAGGCTTTGCTGATTTAATTATAATTGCATTCTTACGTTGATGCCTTAATAAATTAGAATACATATTTGGATTGTTGCAAACACTATTGTACGTATATTTAACACTGTAAATATTCTTACCAATTAATTAATTAATATTTCTAGAAATTTTTGAATAAATCTATATGGAATTCGCCTAATTGTGGCTTACAAATTTTCATTTATTTAAAGTTGAATTTGTATTGAAAATTCTTTGACACAACACATTTTACGCCAGAACTTTTGAACTCTTCAAGAGCACACCTTAATTTTATATCGTTGAAAAGGTATTAAAACGTATAAAAAACCAAAATAAAGAAACTGAAAAAAAATTATAGCGTCTGTTGTTGGCATGGCATTAAACTTTGAAATTAAGAATGGGCCAACTTACTGCAATTTTTCCAAAAGTTTTATATTTTTCCCTTAAAAACAAAATAACCTTTCCAATGATACCTTATTTACGAAAATCGGAATTAAATTGACTGAGCTACGTCGTTGCAAAATACACCCTTTTTGAAAAATGGTTCTAAAAATTTATAACTTCGGATTCTAAGTAATAAACCAATCTAGGAACAAAATTTGACCCAAATCGGAGATGGTCAGTGCGACTGATAGGTGATAGGCGTTGAATATATCGATAGGTGATAGGCGATATGTACAATAATTTACTTATTATCCTTGCAACTCTTCCAGTAACTTCATGTGAAAATTAATGAACATTTTCAGTACTTCACCGACTCAAAACCTACACTAAGTGGAAAAATATTAAATTTATCCAAACACTTTTTTAATTTATCCAAAAAGCGAGTCATTTTTGCACCAATAACGCATTTGCTTAAATCGACTACGTAAATATTTAAAATTTATTTAAATACTTTTTTAATTAAATAAAATATTAAAATATTTAAAATAAAATTAATAAAAAATATATTAATGCGAATATATTTAAATATCTTTCAAATATTAACTATTTGAAAATAAAACTGTCGCATTTAAATAAAATTTATATAAAAATAATGAAATTGAAAAACAATATATTTGAATATTTCCCACGAGCTGCGTCCATCAAATGACATTTGGTGGTATATTTTATTTTCTTTTTTCGTTCTCTATTTTAAATATACTGTGGCGACCGTGGCGTAGTTGGTTAAAGTGCGTGGCCACTATGTCAACGAACTTGGAGACCCAGGTTCGAACCCCAGCAGCGACAGAAAATTATTTGAATTAAAATAATTTTTCTGTATGGCCGCCACCTCTCTGCAGACAATGGCAAACCTCAGAGAGTAATCAAAATGCCATGTAAAGTTTCTTGAGAATAAGAACATTTTCGTTCATCGCCGTTCGTTGTCGGCGTTAAGCCTGTAGGTCCATTTCTCGGTCTATTGTGTACAAACTTAATAACACGCACAACACAATTGATCATAAGAAGCTAGGTCAAAGTCCTTTCAAGGGCTGAAATGGCCAGTTATTTATTTATTTTTGTTTTTATTTTAATTTAAATATACTATTTTTGACAGTTGGTGCAATAATATGGCATCAAATGTCAAAAATAGTATAAACCATGATACAATAAGAAGGTAGGGTAAGGAGCTACACAGCGAATTTGATTAGGTGCGTTACCAATTTCTTAATGTTGATTATTACAATTATATTGGATAGTTTAACTGCGAGAGTAAATAAAGAACCTAAATATTTTGGTGTACCTTCAGCCATAAAATAGATAAGACACATAATTTATTAGAAGAATAAGCTAATTTTTTTTAAACTATGTCCACTTCAGATTAGGTAAGCCACCTACTAAGTGTAGAAAAATTATCTAATTATTTAGATTGCATTCCCACTCAGGGGCGAACACAGGTAGGGGTTTTGGGGGTTAAACCCCCCCCCCCCCCAAATGAACGAATAAAAATAAAATTAAATGTATAAAGCAGGGACCGTAAATAACAGTTATGGTCTCATTTTTTAAGGGAAAACCACAAGTAGTTGGAACAGTCGGAGGACATTTTGGATGACACCATTATGATCCCCCGACATCCCCTTGTTAGTCCTGGGTTGTGTTTTAAATTTCGACTTTAAAAGTAAAAGTTTGAAAATACTAGTTAAATTTTGAACTTTTATTTTTTCGCACAAAAAATATCAGTTATTTTTTGTGGGCTATTTTTTTCCACAAAATATCCCACAAATCACTGTATCTACAAAACCATTCATGCTATGGTCATGAAATTTGACTGGTGAAAATAAGAAGGCAAGATCTACCATATGACAAAAAATGGGCGGGACACGCCCCTTTTTTACATTCTATGATTTCATCTACAAGTCGGATAGAAACGCTGCACTTGCTGATTTAACAATGGAATTTAATGATTTACTGAGAGTTCCCTTAAAAAAACAAGCATGTGCTCAATCTATATATATAAAAATGGTGTGAAAAATGTATAGTAATTCATCAATTGAGAACGGCTGGGCCGATTTGCCTCAAATTTTTTTTCAGTTGTTTGTAATTGCCAGGAGAAGGTTTTTACGAAAGAACATTTTGGGAAAACCCTCCGGAAAAGTCGGGAAATTGGAATAATCGAAAACTGATTTTTTGTATGGGATTTTGTGCGCAATTGTTCCGGAATGGCTTTTCGAATGGAAAAATATAAAATTCTAAGTGGAAAACCCGGAAAATTCTGGTAAAACGAAAAAATTAATTTTTTTTTTAAATTTTGCTTTTTATCGCATGATTTCAAGATTTTTGACGATGCAAAGGTGGAAAATTCATTGTGTACCTCGAAAATTTCAGATAATTGTGAATTTCATTGCAATAAAAGACGTTTTCAGTGAATTATGGGTGGAGAAGTTAACGAGATAAATAATAGATTTCGCTGTGCTACGATCAATGCCACAACCCGAGAGATGCCGTTATACATTGACTTTCAATTGAAAACATTGACAAATTTCTTTTCAACATGTGAAAGCGATCCGTTCGCAAGGACTTTACTCTATTCGGAAATGCCACGCTTTTATATATGGAACGCTGCATTGAAGAAGTTTCAACGCCGGAAGAAAGGTGATGCTGTTGCTGGCTTCGCTGATGTCTATTCGACTGATGCCCTCGGACGGATATACACAGTTCATCCATGCCAAGACGAATGCTTCTATCTTCGCATACTTTTGGTGAATATTAGAAGCCCTACATCCTTCGATTCCCTGCGTACCGTGGATGGTGTGCTGTGCGCCACTTTTCGGGAGACTTGCCAAAGTTTGAATTTGCTCGAAAACGATACACATTCGGACTCAACGCTCGCCGATGTAACTGTTTCTGCACCAGCGAATCAAATTCGTACATTGTTTGCAATCATCATAGCTACATGTCATCCGTCGAACCCGACTGCATTGTGGGACAAATACAAGGATGAAATGGCTGACGACATATTGCTCAGAGTTTGCACGACAACTTCGAATTTCGATCTTGAAGTTAACGACGAGATGCGCAACGAAGCGTTAATTTTGGTCGAAGTCATGTGCGTTCTCATGTGTGACAGTCTGCTGTCGTTCAATGCACGATGCATTCAATCGCGAATTGCAAGGGGAGCAAGACTATGATCGAGATGAGTTGGCCTAAAGAGTCCGAACAAATGTGCCGCTGTTGAATGCCGAACAGAAGAACGTGTACGATTCGCTGATGAAGGTTGTTGACGATGGAACAGGAGGTATTTACTTTCTCGATGCGAGGTATCGAGGTATTTACTTTCTCGGTGGGACAACATTTCGGTCAAGATCTCAAATTGCGTTGGCTGTTGCATCCTCTGGTATTGCTGCCACATTGTTGGAAGGCGGTCGAACTGTACATTCCGCTTTGAAGCTCCTGAATCTTCTCATGGTTGACATGCCAACGTGCACAATGACCAAGAATTCAGTGACAGCGAAATTGATGCGAGAATGCAAAATCATCATTTGTGATGAATGCACGATGGCGCAAGCGAGCTTTGGAGGCAGTTTACCGAACGATTGAAGGATTTACGAGGTGAATCAAGAAGATTTGGTGGGGCTATTATATCGCTCTCCGCTTCGTCAAACGCCCGAAATCTACTGCTGCCGATGAACTTAATGCATGCCTGAAATCGTCGTCTTTGTGGCGTTATGTCAAGAAGTTGAAATTGACCACGAACATTAGAGTCACGTTGCAGAACGACCCATCGGCTGCTGAATCCTCGAGACAACAGCTAGCGCTTGGCAATGGTCAAATTCCTGTTGATGTTTCGACTGGATTGACATCGTTCCCAGCAAATTTTTGCGAGTTCACATTGTCGAAAGAGAAACTCATCACCAAAGTGTTCCCCGGCGTTGCATAAAATTATAAAAATCTCGATTGGATTAGTGAACGGGCAATACTAGCAGCGAAGAATACGGACGTCGATAGCTTGAATTTCATTATTTAAAGTCAAATCTCTGGAGAACTGCATTCATACAAATCCATTGACAGCGTGACAGACGAGTATGAAGCGACCAACTATCCGAAGGAATTTTTGAACTCGCTTGATGTGCCAGGAACTCCTCCGCATAATTTACAGCTGAAGGTGGGATCAATCATAATCATGCTGCGAAATCTGAATCATCCAAAATTGTGCAACGGTACGCGATTGTCCGCCAAGAAACTAATGAACAATGTGATTCAAGCGATGATCATCAAGGGCAAATTCAAAGGAGAGGAAGTCCTTATCCCACGAATTCCAATTATTCCAACAGATCTTCCATTACAATTCAAACGTATTCGGTTCCCTGTTCGATTGGCTTTTGCGATGACAATCAGTAAATCGCAAGGCCAATCGTTAGAAGCCTGTGGGATTAACCTCGAATTTCCCTGTTTTTCGCACGGTCAGCTGTATGTTGCCTGTTCACGTGTTGGCAAACCGTCTTCGTTGTTTGTTTTCGCGCCGGAAAACAAATCGAATAGCATTGCTTATCAACACGCTCTCTACTGACTTAGACTCTATTCAAATAAATCACATTGAAATTTGAGCTATCTGTATTTTATTATCATTCTGGAGTTTATCTGAAGGCGTGAAATTGGGGCGAGACTAAGTTCGCCGGGTCCGCTAGTTCATTCATATAGATACAGGTAGAACTAAATCTTTTCTTCAATGCACAAAACTAACGTTGTATTAAAAAAAAAAAAACAAGCACGAGGTCAATCATTCATATGAACAAATGAGGCGATGAGAACAAGAATGGCCTAACCCACAAACATATCTAATGGAGTCATATTAAGATTTTCAATTGAATTTCTTTTATTTTTTCATTTATTCACAATATTATTCGCTTACTCTAAATTTGCTTTTTAGTGGTATATTATAACAAAATGTCAATATTTAGATTAGCATCAGCAGTTGCGACGCTAAATCTGCATTTATTTTAATTTTCATATTTTTGTGGGTAAGGCCAATCTTGCTCTCATCGCCTCAAATATCTCCGGCTATGCGACAGACTTGCCATGTTTTTATCTTTCAAATTTTATGACCCTATAATAAGCAGTTTCTTTGATATAGCGATTTGTGGGATATTTTGTGGGAAAAAATATCCCACATATAATAACAGTTATTTTTTGTGCGAAAAAATAGAAGTTAAAAAATTCTGGTTAATTCTTGTTCAATATAATAAAACACAAAAAATAACTAAAACTTTCAACTTTTTTAGAAAAATGGTTTAACGGTTACGGTCCCTGGTATAAAGTAAAACAATTACAAATTATAAAGCATTATTTATTTAAGTTGGAATGTTTAAAGCTACTTTCATGGTGTTATTTATTGTTTTTATGAAATTAAAAAGAATTACCTAAGAGGAAAAGATTACCTAAAACTTAAAATTAAAATTTAATAACTATTTATTAAAAATAAAATTAAATTTACATTTCATTAAAAGGCAAAGCAAAAAATAATTGTGCTATTTTTTATGTTACTTATTTCATCAATATCCAATTTGACTTAAAAATATTTTTTTTTTATTTAAATTTAATTTAAAATCGCAATAATTTTGCTTTTCAATCAACTCATCAATCACCAACTCAAATTAAACACATTTCGCTAACAGTTAATCAGTGCACCATAGTACATTGCTGAATATTAGCATACTTTATCAAGTATTCGATTAAGAAACAAAAACAACACAACTCACAAATTCAGATCAGCGTAAGAAGTGTGTTGTGAGAGAACAGAGAACGAATTAGCAGTTATTCTCATGCGCTGATTTTCTCTTTACTACATGATCTGTTGTTTACATTTATTCGCTTGCAGTGTTCTCCTACACTAAAAAAAAAACACTAACTTAAAATGAAACACAATGTGTTCATAATTTGCATTTTCTCATGTTTTTAAAAGTTTGCTCTTACTTTGACGAAATTTGCAAGCTAGTTTTTAAACAAAAATTCATCAAATTAATAACAGTTGTCGTCAATTTTAAAACATTTTTTTCAGTGTGCAACAGTAAAGCAGTGTATATTCGTTTAACGAATATATTCATGCAGGGCTCTAATACGCATACATGCTCTACTACGCTGTTGTTCTCTGTAAAGTCGAGTTCCGCTATCAATGTGATATGAAGTTAAAACTAGAACTAGATTTTCAAGCTTTTCGAGCACCCACGCTACCCGAGCATTTTCGGGTATTTCGAGCTACCCGAATTTTGAATTTTTGTTTTCTACAAAACTTTAGAATCTCAACGAAAAATTAAGATGCAGTTTAATTAGTAATCGTTATTTAGTAAAAACAAAAACAAAAAAACTTCTCTTAATCAGTCTACATCAAACATATCCACGGACTGCCAAAGCAATGTTCTTTTTTATTTAAATGTAGCCACACAGAGCCAAAACAACCTAATAAAATAGAAAAAAAATCAATAAAATTTCTCTGTCGTTTTCATTCAAGAAGATTGTCTTATTAAAACCATTGAGAAAATCTTATAAAACTTTAAGAATTTTTTATTGGGCAATCCACATAATTTGAAGAAGAATCCTATTATTTTTTTATGAAAAAACATTTAAAAACTATAAGGAAATCTTATCAAAAATATGTGATTTACTTATTGATTTTAAAAGTTACCTTTTTGATTTTTAGGAAGAAATCTTATAGATTTAATAAGATTTACTCATGAAATTTAAGAAGGAAATTCTATTGATTTAATAAGATTTCTTTTGAAATTTTATTAAAGAAATCTTTTTAATCAATACGGAATCTTGCTAATCTTTAACCTAGAAATATATCTTTAACTGCCTATAATATTAATCTACACATTGTTAAGATTTTATTAAAATTTATGCATTATTAAATAAAGTTGTTATTTATGAATATTAAATACATACATATGTTAAAATTAAATTAACTTTGACTTTGTATCCAAAATACGCTGTCGAGGCCTTCAAAGAAATTGGCGGCATTCTCAATATACAACTTTTGTCAAGAACCTTACCGTACATTTTTAATAAAGTCAGATTTTCTTATTAAAGTTAAGTGTTAATAAGATTTCCACATTATTTCATTCATTCAATAAGAAATCTTATTAAAAAATGTTTGATAGTAGTTGTTAATTTTTAATAAGATTTTCTCTATAGAATTGAAAAGATTTCTTTATGGAAAATTCTTATTATTTGGTAATATTAATAAGAAAACCTAATAAAATATCTCAATTTGGTGGTCTTATTGATTTTATGTGGTGGTTTTTGGCTCTGTGCCAAAAATCATATCGGTTTATTTCCGTGTATATGTCTGCATGTAATGACGATCACAGCAGAGATTTTGGGGCCATCGTTATGAATTTCGATATATTATAAGCTTGTATTCTTCTTATATATAAAAATGAAATGCGTGTGCGTTAGTCTTGCTAAGGCTCAGAAACGGCTTGGCCGATTTTAATAATTCTTTTTTTGTATTGTTTGCCTTAATGCAGATGAGGTTTAGAAAAAAAGAAAATTACGAAAAACTCGAAGGAACAGCGGAAAAATCGAAAAATTCGAAATTGGTCATTTTGTATGGGAATTGCCACATCAGACTACTTTAAATAGCCAACAAATCTTAACGGCTGAAAGGATTTCACTCAAATTCTGCACACACATTACTTGAATCCTAGATAAGGTTACAGCATACTTAATTTTTGACCACGCCCCTTCTTCCGCCCCTTTACAAGAATCGCAAATTATCCTACTAGCGTACTTTTATTAGCGAAACTGTTCGTCTAAATAATCAAAAGAAAATGCTCCTATTTTAACACCAAAAGCATTCACATATCTTCAAAATTGCACAATATTTTAGTACAGCGTCTTTTTCTAATAACATCGTTTCCTTAGAATAACAAAAAACTATCAGAAATTCGTATTTCCTACTTTCGATGAAAATAACTCCGTTGTTTTTGAATATATTTCATTGATTTTCTTTTCGATGATAAATTTCATTTAAGCACTTAATAAACCCCTATTTGAAGAAAGCTCCAACATATTCACTTTTGACTCCAAAAAGAACACAAAAGCTTATTTTTATTAGACAAAAACCAATCACGTTTTTATCTTCTATTTTCTGAATATTTAATTATCAATTGCCGTGCGTTAGTCTTGCTAAAACTCGGAAATGGCTCGGCCGATTTTAATAATTTTTGTTTTGTTCGCCACAATACTGATGTGGTGTAGGAAAGAAGAAAATAAGGAAGGAAGGAAAAGAATCGAAGGAATTGAAATTGGTTAATTTTTCGTGTCGTGCAGTGTTCATTACAACTCCAAGGAGAGGACGTGCCTGACATAGGTCTACGAAGTCAGTCAATTGCGCGGCGAGCTAATACACGTGTAAGCCACACAGCAGCGAGTGACGGATAATGAAAACAATTAGATTGTCATGTCAGAATAAGTGTCATATATAAACAAAACAGAGTGGCATACGTAAGAACCCTTTTTTTTTGTTTTTTTTTTTTGTGTTCGTTTCCACACAAGGTAGCTTTTAACAGCAAAAAAATTGGAATTTTCTCGGAGAAATCGATGTTCCATACATTTTGTATGGAAAAATAAAAAATAAAAAAATAAAAAAATCGATTTTAATTTCATAATTCAAAATGCACAATTACATTCGTTCAAATCAGTTGTTTGTGTCCAGACGAAGCAACCAATTATCGAATAGTGTTCCTGAATTCATTGGTTTGCAAGGATTACCACCATATAATGTACCACTGAAGGTTGGATCTGTTATTATCATGCTTCGGAGCCTCAATCAATCCAAATTCTGCAAGGGAACAAAATTGGTCGTGAAGCAACTCAAGAATAATGTTTTTCAAGCAAAGATGAACGCATATGAGTAGGCCAATTCAAAGGCGAGGAAGTACACATTCCAAGAATTCAATCAATGAAACACAAGGCTAATCTTTGGAATTAATTATGGCACTGTGTGCTGGATTAAATCAAATCTAAACTAATTTTATACCTTAAGAATAAAAAGAACGTACGAGTAATAACATAATATATAATGTATATCAAGATAATGGAGCGCAAAGCAGTATGATATGCAGCTTATTTTACACTATGCAACTGAATGTAGCATGGAGGTGCATTCAGTTTTTTAGATATAAATAAGCGGACGGAAGTTCCGCTCACAAAATATTATGGAAACAATATAAATGTTGCTCAAATAAATGTTAGTGCAAAACAATGTATGTCTTAAATTATTTGTAAAAACTGTATGTATAGCTATATGTCTATAACTATTAATCTTGACTTCCCAAGCTTCTTGCATAGCTTACAATATATGACATGTTCGCGTGTTGGAAAGCCTCCATCTTTGTTTACTTTTGCTAATGTTGTCTATCAAAAAGCATTGAATTGATCTGACATGTGATTCCCTCAACCTCCTTACATTCCGTGTAAATAAGGGATATTAGAGTGATTCATTCAATCAATAATTGAAATACGATTGGCACCATTTGTTATCGATCGTGAATGTTCAATACAAAATTAATTTCGGGTGGGATCGTGATTGCTCGGAATTATTTCAACAAAAAAATTAAATCAGGGCGGGACGAAGTTTGCCGGGTCCTCTAGTCTTATACATAAAAATCAAATGTGTGTGCGTTAGTCTTGCTAAGGCTCAGAAACGGCTTGGCCGATTTTAATAATTCTTTTTTTGTATTGTTTGCCTTAATACAGATGTGGTTTAGCAAAAAAGAAAATTACAAAAAACTCGAAAAAATCGAAATTGGTAATTTTGTATGGGAATTGCGACATCAGACTACTTAAAATAGCCAAAAAATCTTAACGACTGGACGGATTTAACTCAAATTCGGCATACACATTACTTGAAGCCTAGATTAGGTTATGGCATACTTTGTTTTGACCACGCCTCTTCCGCCTCTTTTTAAGAAACGTAAATTATCCTACTAGCGTACTATTATTAGCAAAACTGTTCGTCTAATTAATTAAAAGAAAATTCTGTTATTTTAACACCAAAAAAATTCATATATCTTCAAAATTGCACAAAACTTCAGCGTCTTTTTCTAATAACATCGTTTCCTAAGAATAACAAAAAACTATCATTCAATTTCTTTTCGTTGATAAATTCAATTTAAGCACTTAATAAACCCTATTTGAAGAAAGCTCCAACATATTCACTTTTTACTCAGAAAAGGGCACAAAAGCTGTCATTTCAATAAATAAAAAAAATTATTTGTTTGCCCATTGTGAGGATCGATCCTTAGACCCTGACTTATGACTTAAAACTGATGGTTGAGCTGACTATTTTTCTTCAAATTGAAATGTACTACAAAAATTTCCTAATAGAATTCGCAATAAAATAATATGACAGCACAATCTTCCCAATTCGAATTATAGCAGCCTTTTATATTTTTCTTGGACAAAAGCCGATTTTAATATTTTTTTTTATTTGCCTCAAAACTGATTTGGTGTAGAAAAAAAGAAAGTAAGGAAGAACCTAAAGCGAAAAAATCGAAAAAATTGAAATTTGTCATTTTTTGTGTCGTACAGTGTTCATTACAACTCCAAGGAGAGGACGAGCCTGACATAGGTCTACGAAGTCAGTCAAATGCGCGGCGAGGTAATACACGCGTAAGCCACACTGACCAGCGAGCGACCGATAATGAAAACAGTCAGATTGTCATGTCCGAATAAGTGTCATTTATAAACAAAACAGAGTGGTATACATAATAACGCCCATACCTCGAAAATTTATTGCCCGATTCGAGCTGTTGTTTTTTTTTTGTGGGTTCGTCTACGCACAGGGTAGCTGTTAACAGCAAAAAAAAATGGAAATTTTCTCGGAAAAATCGGTGTTCCATACATTTTGTATAGAAAAATAAAAATAAAACAAAATCGATTTGAATTTCATAATTAAAAATGCTTTTGAGTAGGCAAATTCAAGGGCGAAGACGTGCTCATTCCAAGAATTTCAACGTTCAATTCAAATTCAGTTCG